>JACXIT010000155.1:422697-433374 GCA_014737525.1 Bombus difficillimus | reverse complement strand
TTGTCTATTGATTAGTTATTTTAAGACACAAGAAGATTCGAATATACCAAATGAATATTTTGAATGATTCAATATTCGTGATAACTGAAATTGTGTATTGATCAGTTATTTTAAGACACAACACGATTCGAATATACCAAATGAATATTTTGAGTAATTCAATGTTCGCGATAACTGAACTTGTCCATTAATTAATTATTTTAAGACACAAGAAGATTCGAATATACCAAATGAATATTTTGAATAACTCAATGTTCGCGATAACTGAACTTGTCCATTGATTAGTTATTTTAAAACACAAGAAGATTCGAATATATCAGACGAATATTTTGAATGATTCAATGTTCGCGATAACTGAAATTGTCTATTGATTAGTTATTTTAAGACACAAGAAGATTCGAATATACCAAATGAGTATGTTGAATGATTCAATGTTTGTGATAACTGAAATTGTCCATTGATCAGTTATTTTGAGACACTACAAAATTCGATTATACCAGACGAATATTTTGAATAATTCAATGTTCGCGATAACTGAAATTGTCTATTGAACAGTTATTTTAAAACACAACGAGATTCGAATATATCAGACGAATATTTTGAATGATTCAATGTTCACGCTAAACTGAAATTGTCCATTGATTAGTTATTTTAAAACACAACGAGATTCGAATATACCAAATGAATATCTTGAATAATTCAATGTTCACGCTAAACTGAAATTGTCCATTGATTAGTTATTTTAAAACACAACGAGATTCGAATATACCAAATGAATATCTTGAATAATTCAATGTTCACGCTAAACTGAAATTGTCCATTGATTAGTTATTTTAAAACACAACGAGATTCGAATATACCAGACGAATATTTTGAATGTTCGTGATAACTGAAATAATATTCGATTTTTCCTGTCATTTTTAATATCCTCGTGCTATTATGATCACAGAAAATATTAACGCGTCTATGCATAATAAACCACGTAATAACGTGCATAACAAACGCATTTAAAACCGTATGAACGTTTCAGTGATAATTGGCAGCCGTTAAAATTTCAAAGCTCTGGTCATTAGCGTTTACGTACACTATACTTTCTCTACTTCTACACGTACACGTACAAACTATCAAACAGTCAAACACATAATCGACAAATTATTTCTTCACGGAAATTTTAATTTCCCCTTCGACAAAAAAAAAAAAAAAAAGATGGAAGAAAATAAAATAAAGCAGGACCACAGATATAATTCAATTTCAACTTGAGAAACTTGTGATATCTGTATTCACTTCGACGTTCGATAGCCGCTGCGTACGTAGCTTTATTTCACAGTTATTTCCTCAGCCATCCGCGGGGAAACATTAGCCATTGGCGCAGTATCGGCTTCCGGGTTTTCGTATTCGGGACACGGGGCGAGACAGTAGTATGCGACGTAAGAAAAGAGGGGCGAGGCAAAGGGGTGGCAGATGCCCCGTATGCGGATGCCCGGATTCTACTCACGTCAGGATAATCAATAGCGACTGTTCCATGGTAATGTATATTCGCGTGCAACCAGAGAAGCGTTCTAACGCGTGTTGCGTCCTCCTCCGTACAATCGTCTCCTCCTGCTCCTCCTACTCCTCCTACACCTCCTAGTCGTGACAGATACAAATAACGTGGACGAAGGCGCGTTTCCTGTTTATTCGCGATGCCGCGCTGGGGACCGCGATGAAAATTCACCAAACCATGTTTTACGTCCCGACAAATCGTGCTGTGTGCTTTCTGCAATTCGCCCGAGGATACTTGCTTTTTAAATTGAAAACCGTGTACAGAGAAATATCGCGCCACGTCGGTCTACGCGGAACGCGCTCTGTTTTCTCAAATCAAATTTCCAACGCAGTTCCTTCTAAACGTCCTATGGTCAGCCGAATTTCATTTCACCTATCGATGAACAACACATTTTCCAGTGATAGTGCTATCATGTACATGATAATCGCACGCATAACGCGGGATAGTTAAATTAGTTTGAGAAATAACGCCGAGTTCCGCGAAACCACGTTATTGGAAACGAAGAATCGATGGAAAAATGCCGGTTAGGTCGCAATAGCTAGCAAATGTACGTTTACTGTTTCCTCGTAACAGAGGGAAATATCATCACGTGCAAATATTGAAACAATTATTGAAACGAATAATCGATAATTAGCGCAGAGTATTGCACATTTACGTTGTTTACGTTAGCTGTAAAGAAACGTCATCGACTTTTTATCTGTAAAAGTTTCCACTTGTATGAAACAATTTTCCATTGATTAACGAGGATCAATAAAGGGCGAAATAAAAATTGATTAAAAATTTCGATACTCGACAATTGCACGCGCTAATCAACGACAGTACACCACATCTGCTCGACTAAAAAGGAAGATTCTTGTTACCTTCCTCTTTTCTTACGATTTTCTCCAATTTTTCCGTGGTAGTGCGGATCGACGAAGATAAGACATTGTTGGAGACTCGAAAGCTCGTTCCTTTGTGGCTTCGTCATTTCCAAATGACTCGGCTGTTTCTTCCTTACTTGTCTATTTGCGTAAAAGCTGAAATCATCGTGTATTTGAGAAAGGATTTAAATTTTAGACGCGAGAATGCGCCACAGTTATTAACGTGCGATTACTAACGAGCGCGCGCAAGTTATGCGGAGAATTATGGTTACTCGATTACACATCAAGATATTCCAGCAGGGCAGAAAGTGCAGCTTTCGCAAAGTATGCGCCGCATAGTTATATAAGTATGCTTGCTGCTGTAACCAGTGTATCTATCTGGAAGCTCCAACGTATCAAAGTATTTGCTGCACCATGGAATAAAATTGGTAACGCCACGCGTTATTGTAGACCGTGTCGAAAGTACAATTGTTGAGAAGAGTTTCAAAATCAAATTAGGCGACACGAAACACTCGATTGCTTTCTTTACTATGCAATGCTTTCTTCGCTGAAACGCGCGATGAATTACGTTTATCGATGAAACAGATTATGTCGTGCACGTCCAAGTGTATTGCACATTTTATCAAAATATTCATAACGCAGAGAACTTGGCGAGTTAGCTGCTTCCGACGAGTATACTCGTCATTGCTTACAAATGGCTGCTGAAGAAAACTCTCATAGAAAGAAGACAAATTCGAACATGGTATCCCGTATCATTATCATCTACTGACAGAATCCGCTATCATTTAGTTGCCAACCCAATAGTTGGCCAGGAAGTAGGTCAGCAGACAGGAAGCTAAATAAAAACCATTAATATTGAAGATCTTAATATAGAATGCTATAGAATCGTAAAATACAGAATAAAATTTGGTCTGTTGAGAGTGGAACATAAAAGAATGGAAGATACGCGAAAGGTACGATACAAAGACACGGCGATAGTAAAAGAGAATTGCTTGTCATAGGGAAGAAAATTTGTCCCATTAAAGAAGAATAATATCATACGCTGGAAACCGCTGGGAGAAAGTCAATTGCAAGTGGAGACGATTACAGTTGATGCGAGCGCTGCAACGGCTATTACAAACCGGAAACTGAAATTTGATTTTGTGGCCGCGTATCGTTTCTCGCCGCACGACTCTGGCCCGCGTCCTGAATTCGCAATAGTCTTGAAACACAGTTACACCGTCAGCTGATACAAGTGGCCCTACGTGATCCGCTAATAGAGTGCCCTGGCAAAAGTATAATTGAATTAATAAACTAGCACGAAATCTGGCGGCCAACTTATTTAGCCCGAAACAACCGGAACTACGACTGTTGCAGCACACCTTGAAAGAATAAAATATCCTATATGTGCTTTCATACGGTTGCTCGTTGCTGCAAACTTACGATTTCCTCTGTTACGCGATAAAATTCAATTGTCTTATTTGCGACGAAGTGTCGTCGCCTCTGTTGCTTTTTATAATTTTTATGCGAAATATTTATGCTTCGTATCTTGTCGATTATTTTAGCGGTTTGCTTGGCTTGTGACGAGTCTCATAACGCACGTGGAACTTTCGGACAAAAGCGCAGTCAGCAGAAGCTTCGTTGATATTAAATTTCTATCGTTCGAACAGAGGGAATTGTTAGTTTGTTTTAATATCTACAGGGTGGCAAGATACATCGCCATTTCATTTGCTTTCATTTGCTCTACCAGGCGAATTTATATTCTTACGAACATAATTGAAGGAAGGGAATTTCAATAAAAATGTATTTCGTCCAAATTCGTATGAAGCGCTCCGCTTTAACAGTTAGCTGTTTTTCACGAGTATATTCGTCGCAAAGAAATGGCAATTTTTTGCATTGCCACGAGCCTTGAGTGATACAATTAAAAACTAAAATTTCGTTACAATTTAATTCTATATTATAACACACGTACTCTGTGTCTGACGAGTATATTCGTCACGAAGAGACGACACTATTTTATGTTTCAACGAGCCCTATCGGTAACAAAATTTAAAAAACTATAGTTTCGTTACAACTTAATTTTATATTGCAACAGCCACGCATGCTCTGCGTTTGACGAGTATACTCGTCACAAAGAAACGAGTCTATTTTGTGTTACGACGAGCCCTCTCGGTAACAAAATTAAAAAACGAAACAGTCGTTTCTTTGCAACTTAATTTTATATTGCAACAACCACGCATATTTTGCGTTTGACGAGTATATTCGTCACAAAGAGACGAGTCTATTTTGTGTTACGATAAGCCCTGTCGGTAACAAAATTAAAAAAACAATAGTTTCGTTATAACTTAATTTTATATTACAACAGCCACGCATGCTCTGCGTTTGACGAGTATACTCGTCACAAAGAGACGAGTCTATTTTGTGTTACGACGAGCCCTGTCGGTAACAAAATTAAAAAACGAAACAGTCGTTTCTTTGCAACTTAATTTTATATTGCAACAGTCACGCATACTCTGCTTTTGACGAGTATACTCGTCACGAAGAGACGGCACTATTTTATGTTTCAACGAGCCTGGTTGGTAAGAAAATTAAAAAAAAACAATAGTTTCATTATAACTAATTTTATATTACAACAGCCACGCATGCTCTGCCTTTGTCGAGTATACTCGTCACAAAGAGACGAGTCTATTTTGTGTTACGATGAGCCCTGTCGGTAACAAAATTAAAAAAACAATAGTTTCGTTATAACTTAATTTTATATTACAACAGCCACGCATGCTCTGCGTTTGACGAGTATACTCGTCACAAAGAGACGAGTCTATTTTGTGTTACGACGAGCCCTGCCGGTAACAAAATTAAAAAACGAAACAGTCGTTTCTTTGCAACTTAATTTTATATTGCAACAGTCACGCATACTCTGCTTTTGACGAGTATACTCGTCACGAAGAGACGACACTATTTTATGTTTCAACGAGCCCTGTCGGTAACAAAATTAAAGAAACTATAGTTTCGTTACAACTTAATTTTATACTGCAACAGCCACGCATGCTCTGCGTTTGACGAGTATACTCGTCACAAAGAGACGAGTCTATTTTGTGTTACGACGAGCCCTGTCAGTAAGAAAATTAAAAAACGAAACAGTCGTTTCTTTGCAACTTAATTTTATATTGCAACAGTCACGCATACTCTGCGTTTGACGAGTATACTCGTCATCGCTTACTTTTTCACCCACTTCTCAGGTACGCATCTTTCACTTCGCAACAGCTGACTGGTTAAATGTTCATTACGTACATTTTTGCATATTCTATGCGCTCTGCAAATTTGTCGAACCTTACATTCCCCAAAACTATAAAATGTAACAATAAAACTAATAACAACAAAAATAAATAAACGTAATAGAAAAAGTTCTCTGCTACTGACTGACATTTGGCTAATATTTCAGCTATTAGGATATTCGAATAACAAACTGTACTATTGTAGCATCTTTACTACAATCAGTTTATTTACAATAAATGAATGAAAGAAATGAACTAATCACAATAACGTATTATAATTAAGACAACTAGATAGTTCATTTGCAACTCTCGTCATCCAACGCTCTCTCGACAACGCAATTCGCACTCTCTGACTTCTCAACTCACAATCTTTTTCTTTCTTTTTATTTGAAAGAATTTTACAATTAAGTAAGTAAATTATTCTAGCGTGGCATCATAACGTGAATAACAAATGATTATCGTATGTTTGATTCTAGCTGAATCTAATGTTTAAATCTGTTGAAGTGGTCACCACTTCTGAGAAAAATTTTCTCAAGCACTGAAGCCATCGACAGCACATAGACAATAGACTGGGACGAAGGCAGACCATACACAGGTGACGATGGCTTCAGAGCTTTCAGAGCTGCGGATCTGGACCAGCTCAAATTATATTCCTACTTGTACTTACACTTCTGTATTAAAATATATTTCCTACTTTACAATTTATCCACGCGTTCCTCTGTTCATACATCTAACAACCTCAACAAAACCTAAGGATAATGTCTTTTTAACCTGCAGATCTGATCGTGTCAAGTAATTGAGTAATTAGTGGGCTTTTATGGTTGTTAACTCTTATGTTATATCTATTACTGAATTTGAATATTTCTTCTTACTGTGGGTAACTTAACGTAACATACAACTCACACTGACTGTTAATTCCTTTTTGGTCCCTTAACAATCCCACGTCTTTTGTCTTAGCCCACGCACATGTTCCGCTTGTTTATAACTCGCCCAACACCCCCAGGTCCTCGTTCACGATGCCACATTATGTTACCGATGTCAAAGAAAAAAGAGAAAGGATAAAAATCGAGCTGCAGACAGCCGCCAAGAGAACTATGAGCCGCTATGACCAACGATTCCGGCGCGCGTGTTCAGCTCGTGAAACGCGTGGTTGGCGCGCTCCTGCAATTTCCACGGTAAAACGCGAAACGTGGAAGTGGCGCGGAGACAGCCACCTTGCAGTATGCGTAAACCAGCTTTAATTAGTCGAAACGAGCTTTAATTAGTCTGGACGCAGACACAGTTAGGTTATGCTGTTCACAGCTACCGACGCTTCTCTTCGTCTTCGTCTTCTTTTTCTCATTTTTACTTGCGCCTTCCCCTGTTTTCCTTTTTTGTCCTCGCCAACTCTAGCACCAGGGGATCATCTTTCGGACAAACTGGCTTCCCACGATGCAACACGGCCTACTTATTCACGACTTGCTCCTGGAGAGCTTCCCAAAGACCGGAAAGCGAGCTTTCGCGACCGCACGTATCAGGTTATCGGGTCAACCACGTTGGTCTGGTCCATCACGTTACGTCGAAATCGTCCATTACGTGGGTCGTCTGGTTGTTGGCCCACGGCCATTTCGACGATGACGAAGAATCGAGATGGAAGAGCCTTGGACAGAAAGCAAACGCTGCTCTCTCGGACGTGGTATCGCAACTATTCGAAACACGGTAGCTCGCAGCGTCCCAGAGCTGATGGATTCCGTGCTGAGACCAGATCATTCGCTGGCTGAAGCTTTTTTTAATTCAACGAAGATTAAGTGTTGCGAGATTTCGTCCCCGTGGTGAATTTCAATTTCGCAAGATCTTCTAATCGTCGCAGAGAACGTGTACGTTTACGTTTGAGAGTCTCAGGGTGGTTGGCGTGTCAATTTTTAAATTGAACAGAATTCACTGGATGATAAAGACATCACAGAGTACTCGATACAAAAGACGCGAGAGAAAGCCAGAAAAATGTTACACCGGCGATTTTATTAAAGCCAATCGCGTAATATATCGTGCAATTTGAAATACAACGAGATATAATCTACGACGAATAACAGAGTTTTGTTAAAAATTGGAAATATTATGAGACTTGCGAGCGGAAGCGAAAGTAGGGCAAGTCCGTACACCAAATCCAACTAATTTATTTTGTAATTGTTCCTGGAAATAAAAATGTGACAACCATTCGATATTTATAGCGTTTCCTGGCACAGGAAATGTATTTTTAAATTTTGCGTTAAAAAAACAAAAGTAGAATTAAAAATTTTCGTGATACAATTAATTACATTCATTATATGTATGTTATATGCAAGCAACTGTACGAAGCTTGTTTCTGCCAACTGCTTCTTTCAATTTTATTTAATTTTATCAAATTTATCAGTTTCATTTGAAGCATTTGTTAATACGATTTTGATATCGGTTGTTGCTACATTTTTCCAACATAATGAATTATTCGTCTCACACATGGAATTATCATTTTATAACTTGTCGGAACACAGCATGTTAATTGGCATGGATTAAACGATTGCCGATTAAACAGAAGTGCGTAAAATTTTGACAGTTATGGAATACGCGTTAATATCGCAAAAGCATCAATTTATTTCCTGGCATTTGTACAGGCGAATATTGGGAACATTGAATTCTACGTTCAATCCAACGTGTCATAAATCTTTGGAATCAAAAATTGTTTGACGTGGCAAAAAAAATTTGTAAAAAAAAAAAGAAGAAACATTGGAAAATAGTAATCAAATATAATGAAATCTACGTTACATTTCTAGGACTGAGTGCTGAGATTACAGTGCAATAATTCAGGATAATTTGTTTAATCTTCTGATATATTTCATTTTTACTCCTATTCTATGCTTTGTTCGATAATAATATGAAATTCGATGATCGAATGATCCTGAAATTAAAATTAAACGATCGAATTGAATTTTGACTGAAACCTACGAGCCAACGTCGAAGTTCGATTTAATTTTAACGTATCGAGAATAATTTTGCACTTTTCTAATCGAGCAGTTAAAGAAATGAAGAAGCTAATTTAAAGAGTAAGCTAATAATATCGCTTGAAAATAAAGATACGACTTTTTCTTTTAGCGAGCAGCCACGTAAACTGCACGCAGAATACAGCGAAAAAGAAGTTACAAATCGTAGAATAATTTATTTTAGCTTTTAGGGCTATCGCGATAAAGCTATAAAGCGCCAACTAGACTATGCTTTTACCATTTATTCTCCTTCTAAGCTTCTAAAGCTTGTAAACGCAGAAATCGTGCAGTATCGAAGCGATGAATGATGCTGGAGATTGACAGAAATTTTCATTTCTCACGCGTCATTTGCCATTTCAACTTCCTCATCAATCCATTCATCAGCAAGATGTGAAATAATGTTTATAAGCTACTTAAACACAAAATTATTAATAAACATAAATGACTCGTACATATATTGGCTTGGCAACTAAGTGATTGCGGATTTTGTCATTTGGTGGTATTGACAAAACCGCAATCACTTAGTTTCCAAGCCAATAAATGCTACACAATATATGTAAATAATTATTTATATATATATATAAAATTGCTTTGTTAGGGTACAAAAGATGCACTAGAGTAACAGACACTGCATAAAATTTCACTATACAGATCAAAAAAAGGAAATGCAATTTGTCTGATAATATACGACAGTGGCGTAAGTGTTGGAATTTCTGCGAGCTTCATAAAATTGTAGCATTTAAAGGGAAAAAGCAAACTGGGACGAAAAAGAAATTCAACATATCCTTGAAATTCTCAACCGACAAATTGCAAAATGTAGATAATTAACAAAACACACAAACATACAGGCGTTCCAATTCTAATCAGCAAAGGTACGTTCGCAAGGAAAAAATAAAAAAATAGGAAACAATTACAGTCCCTTAAAGAAAATATTTTTTCTTCTTCTGGAGGAAAAATATATATTCTGCTTTTTCACCGCATATTTTCAGCGTTCTTTTCGTGTAAAGAGACCCCCGATATCGATTTGTCGTGAGCTTCCGGTCGCGCGATATCCAAACCCGCTTTGATATCCGCCGGTACGTTAACGTTTCTTTCCATTGTCTGTTGCAGAGTTTACGCAACATGATGACAGCCAATACGACGGATGCCTGTGAAACGCGTGATCCCTGCCAACACGGCGGAATCTGCATTTCCACCGATAGTGGACCCTTCTGTGAGTGCCGGTCCGGCGATTATGAGGGCGCCTATTGTGAGAAAGGTAGGTTGTTTTACATCCGGAAGCTTCGTTGTTTACGACCGTTGTTGTGGCCGCGCGTACAATCTCTTGTTTGCGGAAACGATCGGACAGGTCGCAGCTCTGTCCGCCGCGTTTGTCGGCTTTCGATCTTCATCTTCACCGAGCGAAGCTTTTGTGCCGATCCGTGCAATGGCCACAGCGTGACTCTACTAGGCAACTGTGTTAGCTATGGTTAACAGGATAGTGGGAAATTACAGTTACAGAAATTGGATGATTCGATGGGGGAAAATAATATGCAGTGGAATTGCAGGTGGATAATTTTTACGATTTAAATTGTATCGTTTGCTATTGAAGAGGTATGCAAATATAGAAAATACTAGGCAACTGCGTTGGCTATGGCTAACAGGACTGTGGGAAATTCCAGTTACAGAAATTGGATCATTCGATGGGGGAAAATAATATGCAGTGGAATTATATGACAATTTTTGCTACTTAAATTGTATCGTTTGGTTAAACAGGGTTTTTGCTATTAAAAAGCTATGCAAATATAGAAAATACTAGACAACTGCGTTGGCTATGGCTAACAGGACTGTGGGAAATTCCAGTTACAGAAATTGGATCATTCGATGGGGGAAAATAATATGCAGTGGAATTATATGACAATTTTTGCTACTTAAATTGTATCGTTTGGTTAAACAGGGTTTTTGCTATTAAAAAGCTATGCAAATATAGAAAATACTATGCAGGACAGTGGGAAATTCCAGTTACAGAAATTGGATCATTCGATGGG
>JACXIT010000155.1:380735-421946 GCA_014737525.1 Bombus difficillimus | reverse complement strand
TTTTTGCAATTTCAATTGTATCGTTTGCTGTAAATAGGGTTTTTGCTATTAAAAAGGTATACAAATATAGAAAATACTATGCAGGACAGTGGGAAATTCCAGTTACAGAAATTGGATGATTCGATGGGGGAAAATAATATGCAGTGGAATTGCCTAATAATTTTTGTAATTTCAATTGTATCGTTTGCTGTAAACAGGGTTTTCACTAATAAAAAGGTATGCAAATATACAAAATGAGTTTGCAAGGGAATCTTCTTTAAGACAGGTACCTTTTCCATGTAGCAACATTTTAGAATTGTTTATAAATTTAACACATGTTTCTCCTTTTTATTTATTTATTTATTTAAGTCGCATCGATTCATTTGAGTCATTAGCAATCACGTTACTCGCGTCACAAGGGAGTTTGCTCCTGTCTGCACACAAAAGTCTACACCATTCTGAGTCGTCGCTTTGATTATGGAAACTCGTGGTTGTCCGAAAAGTTTGTTTCCTTTCATAAGGTGATAATAGATGAACAACAATTTCTCTTTCATATTATTTTATTGAATTAAGTATCATCCATTTCGTTCTATTTCTATTATTACGTTCCTGCATAATTCAATAAACTAATATAAAACAAAAAACTAATATACAACAATTGTGCGTCTCTCATTTCCTTATAAAACGAAAGAAACTAATTCTTGAAGACTTCAGTGAAACACCTGATCGCGATTGCTATAACACGAATCGTCTTATCGAGCGTCTTTTTTTCCTAAAATGAAACTAAGAAACATCCAACGATCGTAGGTTTTAAACAACACGAATATACCCATTTTCATCCTGATTTTATTATAATTTACCTGTATTATCTCGTTTTCTTATCAGCTCAGACTCGCTTGGCTCTTGCTATTAGCTGAAAAGAGAAAATAAAAATAACAGTTCCATTTGCTCGAACACTTTTGACGCCCGTGTAAGCTCGTCGTTGTATTGCATCGATACTTTGCATGGCGATGTAATTTCATTACAACCAGCTACACTGTCAGACACTGTATCGCAGTCAGCGTGAATCAAGAATGATTTACAAGGCGAGCGTGCATTAGGTTGCCGGTAATCGCGCTATAAATTCGCGGCACGAGCGGCCGCGTATTTTATGCAACAATGAGCCCCGCGCGAAGATGGCATTAATTTAAAGCATTGATACGGCCGTGAATAATAAGGAAGCGAAGGCAACGATAAAAGGAGCAAGGAATAAGAGACGCGGCGGTTGTTCTAATCAGAGACAGCAGTTGCTCGTAAAAATCGCCAGCTTGCGAATGCGCAGGAAAATTTTCCACAACGACCACGTCCGAATGAAACGTCGCAAAAAAGATTTATCACTTGTTGCTTCGTTCCCTAACAAGCTTCGTGCCAAACGATGCTGCGCAATATTTTTTTTTTGCGTATTACTATACATTGTGTTGGCAACTAAGTGACTGCGGATTTTGCCATTAGGTGGTATTGACAAATCCGCAGTCACTTAGTTGCCAAGCCACAGAACAGAATTTGTTGATAGAAACAGATATTGTTGCTGTCTATTACACAAAGTAGCAGACAAAAGTTTAAAGTTTAAAGTCGTCTAATTTTTACTATGCTTCGATTAGCATCAAGTTTCCTATTTCTGTGGCCTTCTGCGCAAAGTGCAACGTGTCTTCTTACTTCCTTTGTATGGGCTCGGCAACTAAGTGCTTGCGGATTTCTCAATACCACCTTATGACAACACCCGCAATCACTTAGTTGCCAATAAGAGGACATAAGGAAACAGGATAACAGCAACGATAGGAAGCAAATTGTGATGTTGTCCATGTTCAGAAATACGAACACGAGGGGGAAACGCAGTCGGGCAGCTGGAAACTTGCGATTAGCATACGAGCACCTGACGGATCTTCAAGCTCGTTCTTCTCGGAAACGAAGCCTCGAACGAAAAAACGTCGTTCTTCATCTTCGACCTATCTTTGCACGTAGAATCAGCAGGCGATCGCTTGTACCACGATTTCCCAGATAATTGTACGCAATTCGCAAAAGTATATCAAGTGCCTAGAATATTGGGTTGGCAACTAAGTGACTGCGGATTTTGCCATTAGGTGGTATTGACAAATCCGCAGTCACTTAGTTGCCAATCCATAGAACAGAATTTGTTGATAGAAACAGATATTGTTGCTGTCTATTACACAAAGTAGCAGACAAAAGTTTAAAGTTTAAAGTCGTCTAATTTTTACTATGCTTCGATTAGCATCAAGTTTCCTATTTTTGTGGTCTTCTGCACAAAGTGCAACGTGTCTTCTTACTTCCTTTGTCATTAGGTGGTATTGACAAATCCGCAATCACTTAATTGCCAACACTTCTTTGCTTCTCTTACGCGTCTATGTTTCTCTGATATATTTCTTAGTATTTTTATTTATTATTTATTTGTCTCTTATATATTTTTCCTTATATCTAAAATTTTCTCTCCTTCTTTTAATAATTTCGAATTTACAATAATTGCAATTGTGTGCACGCGTTACTTTTCCGCAAGAAAATCGCGCTTACTTTTGTCCTCTCGTAACGAATATCGATAGATAGAAGGACTTGAAAGTTAAAAATTGTCTTTCTGACTGGCAATGTTGCTTAGAAAGAACATTTCCTCGAATCTCTTCTTTCTATCCTCTCTACTATCTATCCTATCTTCCTTTTCCAAAACACCTGGCCGAGTACTTTGATTCCGATGATACAAAGAGCTCGGCGTACAATTCTATCCTATTTTATTTTATTACATTTCTCCATTCCGCTTTCCACCTTTCCGTAAAGAATGGAGCAATCGTAGGAAGATACGTCTTTGAGTGTTTTATTTCGGTAAAATATTTTCCGCTTTGGGAAGGAGAAATTCTTTACCATCTTCTTGCTTCTTCTCTTTCCAGCGTTTTATAACACCGAAGATCCCGCGCGATATTTTACTAAAACTGTGGAAAGTTTGTCGGTTGTCAGCCGAGTGGAACGCGACTTTCAATATCAATGAGGCAATACGTTCCCTGTGACTTGACAATTGTTTAAATTAAGCACTCCTTTGAAAAAGCGCCGTCGTAAATTGAAAGAAAACTCGCTCGCAAGTAGCAAGTTAAGGGCGCGTTTAAATGCATGAGCTTTGCAACGAGCTTCGGAACGAGGTTTTTGCTTTGCTGAAATGGTCGAAATACACGCGATGCGAAACTTTCAAACGAACGTACGATTGTTTAACAATTACAATGTTTCAAGATAATGGAAGAAGAACAGATTAACTGCGAAGAAGGTCAAAAGCTACGACACGGAATATTCGAGGGATGAAATTTTCTTCCACGATACGACCGTATGACATTTAACCCTCTGTATTAAGGGTGGGATTTTATTCTTGGAAATAAATAAGTTGTACTTGGAGGATTATGCAGCAGCGATTCTTTATACAATTTCTCATATCGAAAGTTGATCAAATTATCGTAAATTACGTTGAAATTAATTTTATTTAGATATCTCGATAGATTGGACGAAGAATGACGAAAATATGTATTAAACTGAACATTAAAAAAGATTATACGAAAACGAATAAAAACACTGGATATATCGTTGTATTTTGAACGATTCTACTTGAGAAAATGAGCGAAAATTCGGGTGTGCGACAGCAAAGGGCGAACGTCGTAAGGTGAAGGTAGAGTTAATTGTCAGAAAGTTAATTTCCCGCCACTAAATCGCCAGTCTCGATCAGCTGTTTCGTATCACTTGTTCAAATCACGAAAGCTTTATTACGCTTTTCCCGCATATTCGCTTGTTATCGCAGCGAGCTTTCCAACTTTTAATCTCTCCACTTTGTTCGCCACAAACAGCCTATTAGCTGCTTAAAATCTGCTAAAGTCTCGATCTTATCACCGTTAAAACAATCATCCGCCTAACCAGAGAAAACATAGATCAAACCGAATTGATAGAACTTTCACCGTCTCATTTTTCTAGCTTTTATGCCACTTGAAATTTCCCTATTACGAACGAATTGAATATACGTTGCAATTTTTGAGAAAATCATACAAAAGGCGAAAAAATATTCATTCGATTCGACGAGAATTCATCAGCCTGTCTCACTAGGAAACGATTTATATCGCGCTACGAATGTACAAACTTTGTCAGATATCTGAGACTTTCGCGTGGCCAAGTATTAGGTCGTCCGGAAAGTTTCTTTCGTTTCAGAAGGAAACAATAGACGCACAATATTTTTTGTTTTATATTCTTTTGATGCATTGCTTTTTTTATCCTACAATTTACATAGTATGATCCATTTTGCAATACAATATGCAATACGTGTAATAAAATATAATATAAAAATCTATTGTTTCTGTTTATTATTAGGATTATGAGGAGTATGAGGTTCGTGTATTACAGTAACTATGGATATATTGCTGTCGCAACCGTCAAGTCATTATGAATAAATTATAAATTACAAATGCCGTCGATAGACGTTAAGACTCGTTAATTCGCAAATAAAGACTCGGTTGACAGCTCGGTAATATATCGGTAATGATAATTGCCGTTCACGATCGTGTCCGTTTATTTATACTGGTCGGGGGGAGTCGGAAAATTCGAATTTGTCTTAGATCGACGGTTGCCCTCAACGGCGACATTGTTTTTGCCCGGAGATATTCTATTGTTAATTCCGTGTGTCGAGGCACAACAACAACATGAGTCCTATGACTCATGTGTCGCTACATTTCCTTCTAAAACGAAAGGAACTTTCCAGACAACCTAATATCATATAATTAGAAAAAAAACTAATTACAATTTCAAGTAAAATGTATAAATGGAATTCTACTGTGATACAAATTATCACAGCGAGTCTCGTTCTTCAACGCTAGAGAGATGAATCATCGGACCATGATGACCCATGAACGAATCAACAAAAATGATCTTCGTTAATAAATATAATTATTTATGAGATAAGTAGAATTTTCTAGATTTTATTTCAATTGATAGAATCACACAAGACTAGTATTAATTAATAAAACTAATATTAGCACAATTTTACAAAGCACAACTCACGTAGTATTGGCATCAGTATGCTCGTAATAAAACAGATTTTACTTTGATCTAAAAATTAGAGTGAAATTTATTATAATATACCACCTACTGTCTGTCCATATTATTAATCAATAAATTATTCTACAAATCCCAAGTTATTTTTCAATAATGGTCGTTAGGGTGTAGAAACAGTGTATTGGGTTGGCAACTAAGTGATTGCGGGTTTTCTCATTACCATCTAATAACAAACCCCGCAGTCACTTAGTTGCCAACCCAACAGTTGAGAGAAACGTCAGTTGCAAAGGCTGTTCGGTCGCATTAAAATGAAGTCCTATGGTCCTGTGGTGAAACAAACCGGGTTCCTAATTTCCAGAATCGTTTGCAAAATTTGGAATACGATAAAATACTCAAAATTAATACTAAAAATAATAACAACATTAATAATAAAAACCTCAAAATTATACTACTGAAATTTATTATAATATACCACCTACTGTCTGTCCATATTATTAATCAATAAATTGTTCTACAAATCCCAAGTTATTTTTCAATAATGGTCGTTAGGGTGTAGAAACAGTGTATTGGGTTGGCAACTAAATGATTGCGGATTTTTTAATACTACCTAATGACAAAACCCGCAATCACTTAGTTGCCAACCCAATAGTTGAGAGAAACGTCAGTTGCAAAGATTGTTTGGTCGCATTAAAATGAAGTGCTATGATCCTGTGGTGAGACAAACCGAGTTCCCAATTTTCATAATCGTTCGTAAAATTTGGATTACGATAAAAATACGTCGCAGAGTATAAAAACCGGAGATTTATTCAAATATATTATAATGAGAGAGGGATCGCCGGGCTGAATTCATAGCCGTGTGCTGGTCAGCCTTTTTTCGGAGATAAAAACAAACGAGCGACAAAGTGGACCACGTCGATTTGATAGCGTCTGACAGCATTAGCACGAGCGTAAGTGCACGCTGAGCCACGGAGTTTTACTTCGCATAGTAAATCGCAATTAAAGTAAATCCCGGACGTTGGCTGTCCGCGGAGAAACATGAAATTTCGCTCACGACCTTTTAAATTTGTCGGAACGTGATCCGGCATTCCTCCAGGCTTTTTCACGGTGCAGGAAAAACGCGTGTCCTTCTTTTCCTTTTTTTTTAATTTTTTTTTTTAGCAACTCGCGAGCGTGAATTAAATTGACCGATATTTTTTTTTCAAGTGGCGATTAAACCGCAGCTGCTTATGTAAATTCGTATCTTTGGTGAATTTAGGAGCAGACGGTGGACGTTTATGCAAATTGAAATTCTTATGTACGTCAAGTTTTTTAATTTAAGATTGCACATTTATCGTTGTTTGTTCTCGTGTCATCCGATTAGTCGATTTTTATTAGTATGAGAATTTGCAGAAAGTTAGACGAACGAGAGAAACGACAATGAATGTGCAATTTGAAATTAAATTTTGAAACCGGTTAGCGTTAAAGAAATAGTATAATAAAGAATTACTTTGGATATTTCATGTATTGCTGTACGTATTTTTATACATTTTTGCACGTTCCAATTTTTCTTCATAAACGCGTAAACATCCGCATTCTAATTACGAGAAATTGCAGAGCCTGAATTTGTTTAAGAAATTGGTTTACTCTTTAAATACCGCAACGACCATTTTCCTTTTGATATTTTCTGCATATTACTTCGTATTTCAATTTTATACACACGCGTAAACATCCAAAGTTTGATTGTAAATATGCAAATTTAGGAAGATTCGACGAGTGGAACAAATATTTGTCTCGACCTAAAATTCTACCATCTTCTAGCCTATTCCTAGTGAAGTCTAATGATTAATTAAATACATAATGAGATTGCTAATTATTAGATTCTACTATTTCTGTCTTGGATTTCATACTTTGTCAAAATTAGTTTCTGAAAAGTTTCGTATTTTTGTAACGATTTATTCGTAGCATATTTCGTGCTACGTTCGTTACTCGCAAATATTGTTCAATCTTTGTATTTTTGTTAAAAATTGCACTTTAGAAAAATATGAATAATCGAGAAAATAGTAAATAGTAGTTATGTGTTTGGTATTCACGTTGCCCTATTGAACTGCAGGCTGAAAAAATTCCTACAAGCCGCATAGTATGCTGCATTATAATAATTCTAAATGCATAATAATTCTTGATAATACTCCAGCGACATTAATAAGAGCATAAAAGGGGACACACTGTGTATTACGTGACCAACGATTAACTGATAATCTGCAAAGTATTTCTACCGCGAAATGCGTTAAGGTGTACACACGTTGTTTCAGATAAATTTTTAATTCAATAAAAGCACCTACCATGAATTTAATTTCGATAAAGAAAAGAATAATCTCCTCGTGTATTGTGTGCCAAGGTACACGCTATTTCTGATAAATTCTCAATCTCATAAAGAAGCCTGTGGTAGATTTAATCTTAGTAAAATAAAAAAGACAAAAAAACAAAATAATCTCGTGTAATGGTATAAGGATTACACATCTTAAGCTGTATTTTCTAACAAAATTGTCAATATATTGATATACCAAAAAAGGACCCTGTATGTTGATCGTTTTCAACGACTAACTACTAACTGGACTGGCAACTAAGTGATTGCGGGTTTTGTCATTAGGTGGTAATGATCCCAATCTCATAAAGAAGCCTGTGGTAGATTTAATCTTAGTAAAAAAAAAGACAAAAAAAAAACAAAATAATCTCGTGTAATGGTAGAAGGATTACACATCTTAAGCTGTATTTTCTAACAAAATTGTCAACGTTGTTGACAATTGTTACGTGTGATCCACTTTGATCTCCCAAGATAAAGAACACAACATTCGACAGATTAGTCTTCACGTTTGTAAATATAAAGATGAATTGTCATAAACGACATGTTTGTGAAAGAAAGACAAAAAGAAAGGACACCATGTAACAATATAACAATAACAATATACAGACATATAATAGCAACTAAGTGATTGCGGGTTTTGCCATTAGATCGTATTGACAAAACCCGCTATCACTTAGTTGCCAACCCAATAACATGTCCTCGTCTCCTCTGCATCTGTAATTTCTCTCGTCGTTCTGTTTTCACAATTCTCACACCCTTTTCACTCTACGCACGTGCTTTTCTCATATTACGTGCTTTCAATTGCGCGAACCTAACAAACAAAACTATCAACCACTGTCTCACCCCGCAAACAAAATTCCTCCTCGTTGATATTCCGTGGAAAAACGGAAATCTTCCCTCGAAGATTTTCATTTCGCTGGGAAAATCTTGCGCCGATATGGCAAAGTCGCAGCTCTATTTTCACAATTTCCTTTCGTCATTCTGCAATTGTACGAACGCGTCAGCCAATGTATCTCGGTGTTGATCGATTGTCTTGTGAAGTGGAATGGAAATTACACAAAAAGGACCCTGTGTGTTGATCCTTTTCAACGGCTAATTACTAACTGGTAATTACCACCTAATGACAAACCCCGCAATCACTTAGTTGCCAAGCCAATACTTTCTTCTAAATTTGTAGCAAATATGTATCAATTATTCCAAGCGAAACAATATGAAAAAATATCGAGTTCAACTTTGAAATTTTAAAAATGAATCAATGCATATCGATTACAAAATTATAATATTATACATTTCTTTCCACGTTTAATTCCGATTCAATTTTCTGTTTTACAAATTTAAAGGATTTTTTCTTGCCTAGTTATACTTTCGATTAACTAAATCGACAAAACACGAATACTCGCGTAGTTTCTAACAAAATAAAAAAGGGAGAAACAATTTGTTCGATTAAACCGTTGCAAAGTCTCCTCGCAAAACACATTTACGATCTTTCGAAATCGCGTTCTCTATCTTCCCTCAAAGTTTTCTCTAAGACGTATACCGTGAATTTTATCGCCGTACGATAGGACGCTCGTGTTATTTTATCGTTGCACAATGAATGAAACATCCTACGCTTGATACGGTTAATAGCGTGCGAGGCAAAAGTCAAAGTTCACTGGGGATATCGCGTACAACGAAATTATTGCCGACGCGGTTCCAGGATTAGCAGCGAAACGAAACTGACTTTCTGTCAATATTTCATTACATGCAAACTGTGTACCATTATTCTCCGATGAAAGCTTACTTAAACCGTGACACGTAGCGTTAATTGTTGAAGAAGCAAATACCGCAGAATTCCGACTGGCGCAACGAAGTATACGTTGTCGTTTAATTTCTGTTGCATTGCCTTGTCGACTGATCGTATTCGTTAAACATAACGTAACGTAACGAGTAACACGTAAAAGCGGCCACGACGAGATTTCTTATGGAAAAACAAGAAAACAATATAGAATAGTATTTTCTCATTTTCGACTTAGTTTTCAAGCAAATCGATTTTGGAAATTGATCAAGTATACTTGAACTCGGCTAATTATCGATTAAATGTATCTAAACTTACTTTATGATTAATATAATATAACCTACATAACATCACAATTTCTAGAGCTTAACACTAGAACTACCACACCAGTCAAATCTGGTTTTACAATTTTGTTTTAAAATTCCTACTTCGTGTTATATTTTTTCCGCAATGATGTAATGACTTTTGCAACGATAACTGAAAGAATAGTATAATGAATTTTACTTTATTTTTATGTACTCAAACTGAAAATAATAGCAGTGAAAATGACTGGGACTTGTCAAAGTGTACAGGAGTCCTGCACTCTTTTTATCGAAGCCCAATTAACCAGCTTCCTCGTTTTCTACAACTTGCCACACGTTTTTCCAATTTTTACCGCGTATCATTCGATATGACGATATCAATGATCAGGAAAATTCCCGATCGATCGCTAGATCGCTAGATGCTGGCGCTAGAAATTGACTGGGACTTGTCAAAGTGTACAGGAGTACTGTAATCTGTTTATCGAAGCCCAATTAACCAGCTTCCTCGTTTTCTACAACTTGCCACACGTTTTTCCAATTTTTACCGCGTATCATTCGATATGACGACANTCAGTTAGCAGGAAATTTCCCAATCGATCGCTAGATCGCTAGATGCTGACGCTAGAAATTGACTGGGACTTGTCAAAGTGTACAGGAGTACTGTAATCTGTTTATCGAAGCCCAATTAACCAGCTTCCTCGTTTTCTACAACTTGCCACACGTTTTTCCAATTTTTACCGCGTATCATTCGATATGACGACATCAGTTATCAGGAAATTTCCCGATTGATCGCTAGATCGCTAGATGCTGGCGCTAGAAATTGACTGGGACTTGTCAAAGTGTACAGGAGTCCTGTAATCTGTTTATCGAAGCCCAATTAACCAGCTTCCTCGTTTTCTACAAATTGCCACACGTTTTTCAAATTTTCACCGCGTATCATTCGATATGACGACATCAGTTAGCAGGAAAATTCCCGATCGATCGCTGGATCGCTAGATGCTGACGCTAGAAATACCACAGGAGCTAAAATGACTGGTTCTACAATTTTATAAATTTGTCAACTTTCGTTTAGGGATTATGGTCGTAGATGGATTAATAATAGCAAAAATATACCACATAACATGGAATTGCTTCCGCAAGAAAGTAATTTGTAATACGTATTTTTTAAAGATCAGTCATTTTGTCTAATTTTGGTAGAAATATCTTCGTGTTGACTATCGGTAGTTCTAGTGTTAATTTTCAAGAAAATAGACTTTGAATTTCTTTAGTTAAGAATTCTACTACTAGTACATGTGTATGATAAATTTTCGAATATATTTTCCTCGAAAACGCTTATTTCCACACACAGGACGACCTACTATCGATTATTTAATCCTATCCAGTCCGGAATTAGCTTCAAGTATACTTGGTCGATTTTCAAACTCGATTTTCCCATGAACCAACCCGATAATCAATAACTTTTGTTCCACATTTTTTTCTTATTTTCCTACAAACAAGGCGATATTATATCACACGGATCCGTGCGACCAAATGCGAAATACCTGGAAAACTAATTAATTATACAAGAAATTAGAAGATACAAAAAACAAAAAAAAAAAAATAAAAAACGAATAAAATTCGATTAAAATCGTATTTGAATGAACGCAGCGTGTCAGGTTTTGTTTTCGGACGACGATGTTTCATATGCACCGAGCAAATAATTAAAATTCGACCGCTTTAGCAGAGATGCGCGCGTTACGAGTACGCGACGTGGTGATCGATATCGTTTTAGGGGAACTCGAGCTGGCACGGCATTAACGGATTAACAGCGCGGAAAGTGTAGCGGTGTAAAAGGCTGATCGCGAAAAGAGGTCGTGTCAGTATCGCAATTAATTGGATTGTATGCGCGATGTTGCTGCTCCGCTGGTTCGTGCGAAACGCGAAATATTTCCCCGATACCGGACGTCGTACTTTTATAATAAATCATACGCTCGGAGCTGACGAAAAATTCTATTATTAAAATTCAACGTACGAACGCCGTTAACGAAAAGCGCGGCATGCGTTAAACATGATCGCGAGTTTAACATTCCGTGCGTTGTATCGTCGTGTACTATGTGATCGCTCAACGTTGAAGAACGTGTAATTGGAAATATTTATTAAACATCGAATGTACTAGACATTTTTATTCCGCTGTAACTTGTTAATGCGCTCGATACGAGTTAGTTGTTTAACAATTACAACGTTATACGTGTCCGTATCGAAGTGTAATTCTTCGTTATTATTAATCTCGATGGATAATTGCAGCCAACATCGATTCAACATGATTACATTGCATAAGCACGTAATTATCCAAGTATTTGGATGTTGCTCACATTTACGTTTATCAATGTTTTAATTCTCCTAAAACTGGCACTGTGATATTATTGGTTTGCGCATTATGCTTTTTTCTTCCAATTTTCTGATTCAGAATTTCATCGTAATTTAATACTAACGAATAACAATGTTAACAAGCAGCTGTTGCTACATTTTGTGTAAAAAGATTATCAGCAAGTTAGGATGGAAATTAACCTCGCCGGCTAATTTACCACGCAATTCTCACTAAAGAAAGAAACTATAATATGCAATGCAATTAACCCAATGGAACACATTATCGTATCTTTCCCGATATAATACTAATATCAAAGAACACTGTATGTTACGTCGGCAGACTCTCTACCTAAACCAGGCCACTCACCGCGGGCAAGATGGCATCCAGATGTCTACACATCCTTATTGCGTACCCTCAATAGTCTTAAGGATCGACCACAAATCTCAGGAATTTTCTAGCTAAGGTCCTTCAGACCGAACAAAGATCTTTTTACCAAAGCGTTTTCTAAAGTTTATTGTTTACCACGAGAAGACACGGGAAAGTTAGTTTTCCTCACGTACGATGCTTCCCACTAGCAACTTTCTGTCGAGGACGGCTAGGACCCTTCCTAGTCCACCAACCTTCTTATTATCCAATCACAAGCAATGTCTGCTGCCCTCACTTTCCTAACCAAAATTGTCATCAACGAATCCCATGATCCCGTGCGCTAGGCACACCCATCGCTAGCTTTCCTCCGCCACAGCATCGTCGCTAAGCTTCGCTTATTCTTCATCGTTAGAATAGTCAACGTGTCTGCACCGGGTCTCTACCCTTGAATCGATCATTTACTTAACTTGTACATACGCACCAGCGTAACTATCTTCCTTACAAAGTTGTTGGAATAAACATTAATTTATACCTGTTAATTCTGCGTAAACTCGATCGAACCACCCTTATTATCCTAACAGAAATAAGGGGATCGATCAGTTCGTGGCGTCGATTATCTAATCGCGTTGGAATACAACGATATTACGATCATAGACACAAACGCTCTTATACAAACACCTACACAGGCATTTGGACAGGACACTTACACAGGTCATACTCATTGCTGTATAGAGAGGGGGGTTCAAAATCTTCAAGGGATCATGGGCGACTACCTACGGTCAGTCTGAGAGTAACTAGCCAACTGTCAACGATTCATAAATTCTTTACCTGCATCTTTGTTAATCACTCTCTTATATGTTAAATACATTTGGTTCTGTAGTTCTGTTTAATAAATATCACCGAATATTATTTCAACATAAACATCGTGTCTTCCACAGATTATTTATCTTAATTTGAAGATTAAATTCTAACAAATCGTAACGGGAATTTACGACTCCCGTTGACGTGCTTCCTCGCGACCGCGTCTCTCCGCGAATGGTCGACTAAACACTGTAACCTAATTAACAAAAATGCAGATGAAACGACTAGCACTGTCAACTGACGTTCCAACGTATTCAAGTTCTTGAAACGTATCTATATTTCTCCTTCGATTTCACTCACTGTAATCTTTCGTATTTAAATACTCCGTTAAACATTCGTCGAACTTTGATTGAATGTGACAGAAAGGAAGCTTGAACTTTGTACTCGCTGTTTCTTCATGGGCGACATCGTTCGGTAAAATACCAGAACACCAGACGATAATCCTTTTATGCCCAAAGGAAACAAGCTTTGTTCTTTTACCAAATAACAGGGTTTACGAAAATTACACGAGAAACAAGCGATCATTGCTGCCAAAGTTTCCTCGTCGAACAAATTTCACGACCGATGGTTGGCGAAATTTCGTGACACAGTGGTCGGGTTCCATTTATCGCGCTTCTGCTCTACGATCCCTTCCAGCAGGAAAAGCGTCGTCCTTTCTGTGGTGTTTGCAACAGATCTGAAAGAGGACTGATTATTCCGACCCTAATAAATCCTCTAGTTCGTTTTTCTCTGGCCGTTTCCATCGCGGTCCGTCGCTATTTCATCGTCCGTTTCTCTTTCTTCCCGCAAAAGTCTGCCGCAGGACTTCAACGTGGTCGTTAAACCGTGGAAATTACATTATATCGCGCAGAACGACCGTGCCTCTCGCCAGAAAAGACAATCGAGTCGAAGGAAAAAGCTGTTGAGGGTAGCGTTGAAACATTCCACTACGAATCCTGACAACCTTCATTTTTCTTGTAATTGCGTTGCTCTGATCGATTAACGATATTATAACCGAGAAGAAAAGATACATATTAAACAGTTGTTTTTTTATTAAATTCACTGGTGCGCTTAGTGTATTTGGAATAAATATTTTTCAATCGTTGCTCGTCACGTGTTAAATTTGTGGCATTTTCGCAAACGATAGCAAAGAAAGATACAATTTCTTCAGGCGTATTTTCCAGTTATAGAAAACGATTAATTTTCGTACACGCGGAAAGAAGAAATTTTCTTCACAGCCATCGTAATTATCAATTTAAAGCGACATTTAAAAAAGTTGAATCAAAAGTTGCGAAGCAGTTGCCTCGACTAGTCGTTTTGTCTTACGGCTCTTTTTACCGAAGAACTGCTCGATTTTTTATTATAAATTCCCGAGAAACTTTAAAAAACGCTGCCAAAGGCGCTTCGAACGATTTATTGCCGAGAAAGACAAGAAATTCTCGAGAGAAGAGACTGCGAAGCTGTTTAATAAATCGCAAAATAAAGCGCAGCGCAGGTTGCAATCCTCCATCTTCCATCTTAATTCCAAGATAAAGAAAATACAAATTATGCGAACTAAGAGTTCCATGTGGCAACTAAGTGATTGCGGAGTTTGCTAATACCATGCAATGACAAAATCCGCAATCACTTAGTTGCCAGTCCAATATATCTTCAGAGACAAACGATTTTCTCATTCGCAAGTATTTTATAGAAAATTATGTCACTTCCAGATTAGGCAAGAGGATTTGCCTATGATGTCCTTGATGTCATCCTCTTGGCAAAAATTGTAACACGTCTTTTATGATATTAATGATTTCTAAAGAAAACATAGAAACGTCTGATTAATCAAAAATCTTCTTCTCTCATGCTACCTTATTCTCTCGTAATGATTCCTCTTTAGAGTTCTAGTTCAGTTTAATTTATTTTATTTAAAGTCTAGTTTAGTTGAATTTATTTAAGGACGACAATTTAAAAAAAGGTAATTTCGGTTGTCGTGCTATGACAGTTTTCTTGAGTTGAGAAGCTGTACATTCAGCGGTGCAACATCGATACTTGTTCTTCAAGTTCTTAGTCTTCTAGTTGTTCAATAAACCTGTGCAAATTTTATGCTGTGTAATGTGTGTAATATTATTAGGTCGTCACGAAAGTTTCTTCGAAAGTTTTACAAGGAAATAATAAATACCCAACGTTTCTTCTTTCATTTTATTTTATCGAGTTACGTGTGATCCACTTTGATCTCCCAAGATAAAGAACACAACATTCGACAGATTAGTCTTCACGTTTGTAAATATAAAGATGAATTGTCATAAACGACATGTTTGTGAAAGAAAGACAAAAAGAAAGGACACCATGTAACAATATAACAATAACAATATACAGACATATAATAGCAACTAAGTGATTGCGGGTTTTGCCATTAGATCGTGTTGACAAAACCCGCAATCACTTAGTTGCCAACCCAATAACATGTCCTCGTCTCCTCTGCATCTGTAATTTCTCTCGTCGTTCTGTTTTCACAATTCTCACACCCCTTTCACTCTACGCGCGTGCTTTTCTCATATTACGTGCTTTCAATTGCGCGAACCTAACAAACAAAACTATCAACCACTGTCTCACCACGCGAACAAAATTCCTCCTCGTTGATATTCCGTAAAAAAACGGAAATCTTCCCTCGAAGATTTTCATTTCGCTGGGAAAATCTTGCGTCGATATGGCA
The DNA here is from genome assembly GCA_014737525.1 of Bombus difficillimus. Classification (NCBI taxonomy): domain Eukaryota; kingdom Metazoa; phylum Arthropoda; class Insecta; order Hymenoptera; family Apidae; genus Bombus; species Bombus difficillimus. The sequence continues at coordinate 406,238 of JACXIT010000155.1, read as the reverse complement.
AAGTCCCAGCTCTATTTTCACAATTTCTTTTCGTCTCTCTGCAATTGTACGAACGCGTCAGCCAATGAATCTCGGTGTTGATCGATTGTCTTATGAAGTGGAATGGAAATGGTAGGAGCGTGATGCCTGCGATAAACGGCGAATAAGGCGAACGACGAGTGCGAGCATCGGCTTCGTTACCACCTGCAACCCCTTCGTTCCACGGGGGTGGCTTACCCCTTCCTCAAGACTGTTGATTACCGACCTACATACAGCGATACGTACATTTCCATATTCGTTGAACGATTCAATGCGGATTATCTTAAGCCCATCGACGACCATAATCATAATCGATCGATCTCGTTCTGAATTTAACGTCTCAATGCAACTGTTACATGTTTCACGGGGCTGCTGTTTGACGCTGCAACTAACGCAGCTGTGGAAACGACGATTTATTTTTATTTTTGCTGTTATTCTTTGCTATTATATTACGCACGGTGGCTTGGAAGTCGCGTGAAGCGAATGCTGAAAATATTTTTTAAGATTCCGCCGAAGAAACGCCGAGAAGAAATTAGGAAAACTGAAATTATGGAAAACAAAATATTTTCTCCATGCATCCTGACAAATATATTCATTTTTATTGGCTCCATATCGTTTCAGTTTCTGTTATTTTTCAGTAGAAGTGTAATTAAATCGCGAGGTATGTGATCGCGATAAAAGCTATGTTTATGGAACTGGTCGATTCTGTTTCTTATGGCGAATTTTTCTCCTAATTATCAGACTATGTAGTTTGAGAAATCGGGCAATTTGGCGAGGCATATTTTTGTCACGAGCCTGTCAATTCGCTAGTCGAGGATCGTGGCAATTACTGGATATATTTCTTCACTTTTTCAATTATATCGTAGCAGTGTGTCTAATTAAATTCCGAAGCGTAAAATCAACCGAGGAAATTTATTTAATCTATGGGAATTTAAACTTCTGTAAAATGAAGATCTGACAAGATGTTCTTCTCATCTCGCAACTATTATACTTCACTTTGCATACTTCGTATAGTTTTATACGTTTTCACATTTCAATTGTTCGTTTCAATGCGTGAGCATCCGCAGCCTGACGATCACTATACCGCCAAAGCGTGAAATAAATCTGAATTATAAAATATATATATTCCCCAGAGTCAACAATTATAAATCAAACCATCAACGTTAATAAATAACAATAATTATCAATAAAATTTCGTCAGGATCATTTTAACGCTTATCTACAATTATCAACGCAATTACAACTGCTCTTTCATTAGTTCCTTTTCATCAAATTCCCATATCCTCTGAACCTTCAAATTTTATCAACACAACGCTGACAGCGTTCAACATTGTTCAAACATTTTTGCGTACAAACGCGAACGTGAAAGTATTCTACTGCCATAGCTCGAAGTGTATTCTTCTATTCTAATTAAGGGGGGGGGGGTAAGGTTAATTCGTACAAAAAGAAGGCATGTTTTTGTGAATTTTTTGTGACGACACAGTTAAAATTTCCTTATTAAAATCAATAGTACATTAAAGTATGACATTCGAAGAATATTGTATAAAATTTTCACGAAGAAATATTAAAAAATACGGCAATGGCAGCAATTGTCTCGGAAAAGAAAGTAGAATTGCAGTGCCCCTTATAACTTAGCGCTGGATCATCTGAAATCAAAAAATCAAAGTTCATTCGTTAGATAATAGTTTTCCCCAGGTAACGCTGGGAGGGTTTTTCGAAATTTCAATTTTTCACTTTTTTGGAACACTTTGAAGGGAAAAACGCAAAAATTTCGCAAAAAAAATCGCATTTTCCCTTCAAAGTGTTCCAAAAAAGTGAAAAATTGAAATTTCGGAAAACCCTCCCAGCGTTACCTGGGGAAAACTATTATCTAACGAATGAACTTTGATTTTTTGATTTCAGATAATCCAGCACTAAGTTACGAGGGGCACCGCAATTCTACTTTCTTTTCCGAGACACGCCCGAATAATTGCTGCCATTGCCGTATTTTTTAATATTTCTTCGTGAAAATTTTATACAGTATTCTTCGAATGTCACACTTTAATGTACTATTGATTTTAACAATGAAATTTTATCTGTGTCGTCACAAAAAATTCACAAAAACATGCCTTCTTTTTGTACGAATTAACCTTACCCCCTCCCCCCTTAATAAAACTTAGCTTGTTGCACTCTGCAAGACGAGTATACATTTAAATGGAACGTAGAAACGTATACTTGACGCCGGTACCAGATGTCGGATATAATCTTTTTCCCTTGTGCAATAAGAGAGAGAAAGATCTGGTAATAACGAACAGTTGGCTGTTTATCTTGCGGAGGGCGACGTGGGTTACGCGAAGCAGTCGAAATACGCGTTATGCGACGAATTAACAAAACATTTGTCAGCATAATGAAATAGTTAAATGAGATAGACGAATTAGGGGATTCTGGTAAATGAGAAACGCGAACATCGAGATCACTAAATTGCGGAGTTGGTATTTCCCCCTTAAGAGCGTTCATTGTTGACCCACTTCTGCGTTCGCGAACACCACGTACAAATACCACACCACGCTTCCTATCTATTCTACAACTTCCGACAAGTTCTGTCAGTCGTTTAATGAATTTATCTTCGACGATTCACGTTTGCCGATATAGGTAAGAGAAGGGAGGGAAAGCGGGCGTAGGTTGAAAAATGAAAGTGAAGTGATACATACAGTCACTGCGCGTGATAGAACGGCCAATTATATTTAAAACAGTTTCTGCGCTGATAAAATCCGTTTTATAAAATACTAGAATATGTTTAAAGTCACTTTTTCCGTTCACGAGATCATTCGATTTTCCAATGGCAAACAAAAGAGTCTAGTAGAGCGCAGTGTTAAACAGGACAATAGCGTTGACAGTAAATTGAAAAATTACTCGCTGCCCGCGTTTATTAGGCGAACATTCCATTTAATTTGGGAGAATTGTAATGCAGCGAGTAATTAGAGATCCAAATTTCCTCCCACCGTCTAATTTCGTCTCTTGGTCGATCTTTTCGTTTAATAAAAGTGCTGCAGTCTGTAAACGGCAATTGGAATTTCAAAGAAAAATACTGTTTATGTGACAACATAAACAGTCTTCTTTATTGCTTTCTTTCGTCACAACTGTAGCACTGATATCAATAACTACGTTATTTTTTTAATATTCCTAGTCATATTTCAAAAATACGATTTTTCTATAGATGCTTTGCATTATTTGGATGGTGTACATAGTCTTATAATAAAATATATTCCAGGCGCATGAAAAAGGTACAATATATACATTTTGTAAGTGGAATTAAAGAGACGAACTTAGAAACATTTTCCTTCTCGAGTCAGAAACTTTACTGTTTAATAGTAATAATAATAATTATTGTTCTAATTAAACGTAAGATAATCGTAGAAATATTTTCAGATTGAAAAATTGATTCAGTTGCGAATAAATTCTGAAGGTTTGTGGGTCGAAATTTGGCCGGTGCAGAAACGTTATTCCGTAATTTCAATTTCAGTTTTAATGCGACACGCAGTCAAGTTAAATATAGAATACGAATTATGTCGTCGTTGAGAAATACGTCATACGAAATAATTTCTCTAGCAGAATTCACCAACGTCTTTGTCTACGCTGTTCATAGTTAACGACTTTTCACGTGTATTTAACTACGTTATTTTCGTCACGCTAAAATCCTAATTAATAGTCCTACAGTCTAATTACATCTTAGCTAAAATCACAAGTCTAAGAGCTCACACGTGTGCCCTGTTATCCAAAATAATTGAAACCGCAGATACAAAACCATTCGATACGAAAGAGAAGACTAAGATGCGCAGAGAGATTATTTCAATATTCGATAACAATTTTCTAATAAATTATTGGAAGAGAAAGGGAAGATATAAAATATCGTAACGATTATATCAACAGAGAATATGTACGTTCCCGAAATAATAATAAACTAACCTAATAAAGTGAATGGCAGATAATTGTACAGTTCACACACATAAATCATTAGACGTGTATTAACGAGAACTGCAATTATCGACTCTGCTATTATCATCGAATTCTGTTATACGTTCTAATCACATGTACTTCACGTTCATATAAAATATTCTGTTCTTCGTTTATTAAATATTGCGATAGAAATAAAATGTTAAACCGCTGTTTCCGCTTCCTCTTCCTGAATGGTTGACGATGACTGACTGCAAATATCTGTACACATCTCGCTTATAACCCTCAATTTGTCTTTCATGCTCTTCTCGTATATATGTAACAATTGTTCAGTTTTTTCCTTAAGAAGAACTATGTCCTTATGTTTATTTTTGACCAGCTTAGTTTTCATTATGATTATCTATAAAATGTACGAATTAGCGATCGCATCGTAAGAATCGATTTTGTATATAGAAACATACCTTGTCTTTTGTAACCAACCTTTCCTGCAGTTCACAAATCTGTTTATTCATTTCGTTATCCTTTTCTAGTATCTCTTTGTTTTTATTTTCTAATTCTTTCGTTTTCTTCACTAACGATTCAATCTCGTTGATATTGTGCTCCAATCTCTCGCATTGTTTGGCTACTTCTTTCTTCAATTCTTCGATTTCCTGTCAACGTGATTATTCAAATTTTCAGTGTCGATTCAAATTTTTCCCGCCACGGATTCGCCGTAAAATTAACGCGTTTATATGATTCACCTTGTCTTTCTTGGTAATCGTTTCCGCATTGTCCTCTTTCAACTTATTGAGCTCTTGGTTCAATTTCAAGTTCTCTTGAATCAAGCGACACTGGTCTTCGAAAACTGCTTCGTGCAACGCGGTCATTTCCGATATTTTACTTGCCAGCGAATTTCTCATTTCGTTACGTTCGCCGAGTTTTTTCAATTGACATTGTATGGCTTCTTTTGAACGCATTATAACTAAGAGAAAAATACACAAATCGCACTAAAATTTACGACTAGTTACAATAAAAAAAAAAGGATGAAAATAAGAAATATCTATTTTTGATGCTTCGCGAGGGAGTACTTTTCTTGGAAAAATTATCCTGTAAATATTTCAGAAAGAACAGCGATTTTGAACATATATTAGGTCATCCCATAAGTTCGTGCCGTTTTTCGAGCGGTTATATATGTTAAGATTGTTTACATACCTTTCAGTTTCATGAAAAAATGTAATCCCCCTCTCGTTGTACAACTTCTCCCCATTTTTCTGGTAGGGCCATTATTCCGTCTCGATAAAAGTTCTCTCGTTTTTCTTTAAAATAATTTTCTAAGCTATTCTTGAGAATGTCGATATTTTCCAATTTTTTACCTACTAAAAAGCGTTGTAATGCTCTGAACAGGTGGTAATCAGACGGGGCAATGTTTGGGGAATATGGGGGATGTGGTAAAATTTCCCAATTAAATTCGGACAATTTTTTTGTAACGCTTTTCGCGACACGCGGTCTAGCGTTGTCGCGATGGAAGACAACGTTGTTCCTATTCGCTAAACCTGGTCGTTTTTCAGCTAGTGCTTCCCTTAATTTTTCTAACCGAGTGCAATATTTGTCCGAATTAATGGCATCACCGCTAGATAAAAGTTAAAAATAAAGTATTCCTTTATAATCCCATCATACGCACGAAAGAACTTTACGTGGATGTAACCCTGGTTTTGCACAGCGTTGAGGTGGCTGGTTTCGTTGGGACCAGCTACGTTTCCGTTCAGGGTTCTCGTAAAGTATCCACTTTTCATCACCAGTTACCAGACGTTTAAGGAACGGCTCGTGTTTATTACGCGCAAGTAACGACACGCACGCTGTCGTTCGTTCAAGACGGTTCCGTTCCGTAAATCCATGGAGCACCCAAACGTTCAACTTTGACACCATCCCCATTTTTTTAAACACCTATGAATCGTTGTCTTAGGTATTTTCAGAACATTCGACGTCTCTTGAACCGTCAAACTTCGTGATTTTTCAACAAGATCCGGAATTTTATCTTCGTCTGTCCGAGGAGGACGCTCGGAGCGTTCCTCGTCTTCTAAACAGAAATTCCCAGCTCTAAAACGTTGGAACCACTTCCTACAGGTGCGAGATGAAAACGCATTTTCTCCGTAAACAGCACAAATGTTTTTCGTGGCAATTGTTACAGAACTTCCTTTCCGAAATTCATATAACACGAGATGTCGGAAATGGATACGCGTTTCACTCGTGATTTTTTACTGTTAGAAGTCACTGTGTTCGCTATATTACGATCTTATACCCACGAAAATCTGCTCTAGCCTGTTCTCGATCAGCTAAGCTCGAGTGCATTGGTCCCTTATCGCCGTATGTTTATAAATCGACACATGAAATGTATACACAAAAGTCGGCACGAACTTATGGGATGACCTAATATTACTCCATAACTCGGTACGTTTCATTCGTATTTCTATCTAAATTTATTCTTTAAATTTTTCAGTGGTAGAACATTAATAACATACTTACCGCGCGGGGAAGGCGTGTTCTGGTCTATTTTCTCCATTCCGCTAATTAACGCGATTTCTACAATTATATATCAGATGATCTTAAAAAGAATTTGATTTCTGTAAGTTGCGAGTACGTTACAAATTAAGTAATTTTAATTAAGCAATTAAGTAATTTAAGTATATTTTTCCCATAAAATATAGTACACGTGCGGGTATACGTGAACTCTGTTCGCCTGAAAAGTCTTCGTTAATTGGAAGAATATTCGAAAGTGTTTGCAAGGAAAGTTATGGGATTTAAAAGAATACGAAATATCCTATAGCGCGTGGTAGCGGTTTCTTGACGAGTGGACCGTAAAGAAGATACAAGAGCCACTTCTGTTTCTTTTTTTCAATGGAATCGTACGCTTTTTAAATACGTTGATTATTTCATATTAATATTCCTTGCAAAATGGTATTCAACTATTCTCGTGAAAAAAGCTATCAGTTTGTCAGTTATTTTAATTTGAATTTCTCACACTTGACGCGTGAAAGACGAACGTAAGACAAGGTAAACACAAGAACACCGCCTTTCCTTTGATTTAATACGTTCAACGCCACAAATTTCAGTTAAAATATCTGCAAAATCGATGGGAACGCGTTAGATTTTTATTCCAAACATTGTCGCGTATTTCTTGAAACAACAAAGGTACATCAAGAAGCGAGATTTCGCGGAATACACTGTATAGAAATATACTTAACACTGAAGAAGTTAGGATCGTTGGTTAAATACTTATGTGTACACCGATCGGCTGTCTAACAGAGAAGGACGAGACGAACAAAGAACATAAACACCAGAGGAATAAACAAAATCACGTGGTCCTTTCTAGTTCAATTTTTTTATAACAACTAATAGAAAGATGTCGCGATTAGTTCAATTTCTGGCGGTAGAAATGTAATCGTGCCGATCAGAATCATTTCATAATTTTCCATATCCTGTCCTTTGCTTTTTAATGGCTTCTACAATATCCTGGCTTCTTCAACATCCTGTCTTTTCGCGAATTCTGTTGCGCTGTCTTCGAGTTTTTTAATTATGTTAATATAGAATTAAATTGCAACGTACGACATGCAATTAAATTGCAATGGAACGAACGTTGTATTGTTTAACTCGTCGTAGCGCAGGGTATTTCTTCGTGAAAAACAACTAATTGGTTAAAGAAAACACGGTACGTTTTAACCAAATCACGTGAAATTCAACAAACAATGCGCCTGTACGTATAACAATACGAACGTATCGCGTATATCCGAAAGGTTAATCATACTGATTTTCAATAGATCACTTAGTTAATTGTGGTGTTTAGCGATGGTTGGCCAATCCGATCGCCATGTGGTTGTAATTCCCAGCTCTAAACATTCGATTAATTCAGCTGAAATAGTCACGTTTCATTGTCAGACTTTACCAGCCTGATAACATATCATTGTTTAAATATCAACCGATTACTGTTTCCTGCGCGGTTACATGCTCTGACCAAACGACGTAATCGAATTACGAAGGCGAACAAACTATGATATGTTTCAATTGACTAGACACGATCTATTGGCTTGGCCAATATACTAATTTTTGTGGAATCTTAGTTGTAATGTAAAGTTGTATAATATACAAATCTTTGTGGAAGCTGAACTCCATTCGCGTAACTACAACTTTCGACGTGAAGAATAAAGAAATAAAGAAGGAAGAATCGTTTCGTAAGTTTCATCGTATTTTTCTTAAGAGATTAATATGAAAGTACAGAAAAACAGGAAGAGTTCGATCGTCAAAGTGTCTTTTTCGCCCTTTTCTATCGCGTTTTCGCGTTTACAACCTCGTTTTGCCATCTACAATTATTGAAATCATCGCTAGTTAGCATTCGATCGCAATGTTACGGTGAAAATCTCGTTCTCGAGATCCTGGACAAGCTACCTTCGCGCATTGTTCCATGTAAAGTTTATGGATAAACCTAATTAGCATTTTCGGTCGCTGCTTTGCTTCCCTCTTTTACGAAATTCGTCAAACTTCCTGAAATAATATAGAAGCTTTCGATCGTCGTTTTTCGCCACTGTCTTAATTTTCTCCATATTTCCATCTATGAAAAAATTACAGAGAAAATTGTGGAAACGTCAAAAATCAACTGCAACGTGCGCTNACGATATATTAGGTTGTCCGAAAAGTTTCTTTCGTTTCATAATAGATGAACAACAGTTTCTGTTTTATATTGTTTTATTGAATTAGGTATGATCCATTTCGTTCTATTTCTATTATTACGTCCCTGCATAATTCAATAAACTAATATAAAATAAAAAACATTGTGCGTCTATTATTTCCTTGTCAAACGAAAGAAACTTCCCGGACAACCTAATACTTTCGAGCATTGTTGCATATAAAGTTTATGGATAAACCTAATTAGCATTTTCGGTCGCTGCTTTGTTTCCCTCTTTTACGAAATTCGTCAAACTTCCTGAAATAATATAGAAGCTTTCGATCGTCGTTTTTCGCCACTGTCTTAATTTTCTCCATATTTCCAGCTATCAAAAAATTACAGAGAAAATTGTGGAAACGTCAAAAATCAACTGCGACGTGCGCTACGATCTACGGGATAAACCGCGAGAAGAACAGTAAACGAACTAAGAAACAGCGATAGTAAATCGTAAATGTTAATTACTTTGATGCTTGCTATGCTCCATTAAAAATGAATAATGGCGACACGACTGAACCTATTCAACGATCTAATCAATTGCAGCATCGTCATATTATCACACAATGGAAACTAAAATTTGCACGCGATTTCCATCAAACACAAAATTCCGTGTTCAAACGAATCGCGTGCGGACTCACGATTGCGTACAGAAATTGCGCGACGAGCCGTTTAAACAGCAACGCGTTACCGATTAACCGGCTAAAATTCCAAGAAAAAAAAAACAACTTGTCGAGGATCGGTTCGATGGTTTCTGTTAGTCCTCGATCATCCACCGCGATACTTTACGCGCGACACGCGTTCCAAATCTCCGCGTATCGGGTTACAGCGTTGCGGCGATCGAAGGGGCAAACTTTTTTGTGGAATTTCGATGGACGAGAGGAGGGAAACCGGCGGAGGTTGGCGTATCGGTCGATTCCGAAGCCGGAGGATCGTGTATGAGCCAGGAAACGGATTATGGTTTTTACGAGGCGCGAAAACGCGATAACTCGGCGAGAAAGAAGCAACGGCAAATGTATCTTCGATTGTGTATCGGACACTGTGTATCCCGATATTCCCAATGGATATGTTTTATGTATCGCGCGAGTCGTTTGCAATTTATACTCGAGACATTTTTTTGCCTCGCGCACAGATACAACAGAAACTGCGCTCTGCGGTTGCAGTTCCTTCGCATCGAACATAGACAAACTTCGCGAGATCCCACGGTGGCCCATCGAAGTATTTGAAATTACAGAGACTTTTTTTCATATTTGGAAATATTAATACACAGAAGTTTTTTTACACATATACTATGTCGTTGAAAATATTTTGAAACTTCATTGGCATTGAAAATGTATTATATTCATTCGTTGAGAATGGACATCGTTTGTTGTTTGGGCGAATAAAAACGACGTGGAAACAACTTTCTACTTTCACTTCGCGTGACGTATCGAAAGGAAAGACTCTTCTCGTTTTAGTAGTATCGTCGTTAGACGTAATACGAGATGGTTACTGGAATACAAAGAAGATTGAAAGTGTTTGATGGTGTTTGTTCAAGAATACAGAATAGACATGTTGTTCCTCGTTGTTCGCAGGATGTTCTTGAAACCTAACGTTTGACTTGGCAAGCATATTGTTATCGTGGTATTAGAAATATATCAGGATACAAGCTATCAATGTTTCCAATAATTCATTTAATAAAATCCTTCTCTCTTGGACGATGACGAAATTTGTCGAGTGCCATCAGACGATATTTAAGGTTCTCTACGAAAATACGATTCGTCGATAAATATTGACAGTGTTGCATTGACCATATGTATCGATCCTTTTAGTGGAAGATCTTGAAACATCGACGATATATATCGATCGTCTGAGCGCACTCTCAGATCGAATTCCTCGTACCAACGTGTCTTATATTGCCCTTTTCACAATCTCATCTCCTTTCGAAGCTAATTTCATTTGTCAACAAGCAACTGGATAAAAGAGTGCTAATTAACATACATTAAATTAAATCAACCTGTTGCCTCATGATATCGACTCGTATTCGTGTTATCGATTGCAGCTTCCATTTAACAAAATTACAACTATAACGATACGAATAAAATTCATAACGAACTTCTTCAGTCTTTGATTTTAATTTTTTAGCAAACTGTCGCAAACACTAAATACATATCGATGAATACTAATTCAAAATTTCCCACTCTATGATATCGATAACCAAAGAGAGCTACCGAAAAAGAATCACAAGGCAAGTAAATTAAAATTGAAACTGAAACAATTAAAAATGAAAAAAGCTCTGGAGTAGCTCGTTCCAAGAACAGTCTGTTTGCTAAATAAAATTAGCTCGCACTCGCGATCTAAACCTTCCACCATCTTTTTTCTCGTAGTTATCATTCGCCTCGTTCGACAACTCGCATCGAATAAAATTCGTTTGAATTCAGCCGGAAGGGTGTTCCGATAATTTCGTTCATCCACATATCCACCAAGCATGGTTCAGTTTTTTACTTTCTTTCTCTCCTTCTTTCTGTTTACACATAGAAGCATGGAGCACGGTGCTGCCTACGGCGGGTGCTGGTGATTACTGGGCGTGGGAATACAGTGAGTCACGCTAATTACTAAGCTAAAGGGACCACGATAACGTAGTCCGGAGTAGGTAGACGTATCGCTAGTATTGATCAGTAGATCGTAGTAGATCTGGTTAATGCATTCCGCTCCATGTCTCGTACACCTCAACCATCGTCCATGCTATTTTTTTATTTCCTTGTTAGCAGTTGCGTCTTAATAAGACGAAACAAAGCATTTTCATGACACGATGAAACAGCTGGATTTTCCTCTATCAACGGATCGTTGCATGTGAAATGGCCAATTTCCTGAACGCGTGCCATCTTTTGAAGAGTCTGTTGGTTGTAGAATTTGCTCGGCTGCCTATGAATTAGACATTCGTTGCAAGCGAATTTAAAACTGCAGAATCTCTGTGAACGATCGTCGAGTATAACCCAATCGATTATCGATCGTGTGATCGCGAAGCAGCTAATTATGTTAACGAATATATTGTCTATTAATGTCAGGATTAAATGCAATTAGAGGTACCTTGCAATGTTAATGCAGCTTTCGAGGAAGCTGCATTAGCGTGACAAATTTTTAATTGACAGATACGAACGTAAAAAGTATTTCTACCTGAACCAATGAAAAATTATCGTCGTTTCACGATACGTTGCACGTTTCATCCGCGATAATCTGATGATCAGAATTGGTTGCCACGTGTTACCGCGAAGGATGCTAATATCCAAACGTAATTAATCGTGTCAGGAACGTACTTTGGGTTGTTAGAACGTTTGTCAAAGATTTTGATTAATCTGTTCGTTCAAGAATTGGTCCATTCATCTTGCAATTATTGACACACGATTAATGTAAAGTTAGATCATGAAGAACGTAGAATCAAACGATTTGCAATCGAGTCAATGATCATTTCTGCAGATATTTTTAGAAAATTCTTACGGTGCCAGAATGATGTAAAATGTACAACATAGATACGAGATATCGTAGAAACGTGAAACGTTTATCGTTGTTTCCATCAATTCTCGTGTAATTTCGTTGGAAAAGTAAATGATAAAATGGTCTAAAAATAACGTAGCAACGACGCTTGTTATTAAAACAACATCTCGCGTATCGGCAAAATTTCAATCTGAAAATACCTCGTAGATATTGCAGCTTTTAATGAACTACAGCTTCGAGAAATATACAAAAGCGGCGTAACATGGTGGTAATAACGGCAGTACATTACTCAAAAGAAAATAAAGAAAAAGAAAAATGTATATATACGCTGCAGTAAATTTTACGTCTGGAAGGATAACAAGGGTTTGCCCAATTTCTCCGAGCAATACATAACGGCTTGCTACAATGTTGCAATTACGTTGGTTAGTCGCTGTTACAAGCTGCATTGTGGACAATGATTTAAGGGTGAAACTAAAGTCGATAAATAATGCGAGAAATTTAAAGTAACGCCGACGGAGAGATTAATCGGTAAATTGCTTGCATCCTTTCTAATCTTAGTTGCTCCATGAGGCAAAGCGTAGAGTAAGATAAATCGCAGCTCGCTCGTCTGATTAATTGTTCTTCCCCATAGAATGCAGATTGCCCTCGATATACACTTTAGTTGATACCAGCTAAGTTATCATAGTTTGCTCAATTTTTCGTTGCTCTTCCGCCATGTTCCACAGCAAATACGATGAATCTCGTCCACCTTCGACCAGAGGCTCGTTTGATTCGAATGGAACCGATCGCGTGTAACAAAGTAACAAACATTCTTTTTGGAAAATGACTGCAGAGATCGACAAGGAAGAGTGGAACGTCGTCAAAGAGAACGGAAAGGGAACGAATGTTTTGCCACGTAACGGCGTTGTGCGGTGCCCACGTTCTCCTGGCTCGAAGGTCCGCGTGTTTTTGAAAATTAACGCGTTATTAGAGATGCAAATGATGCGCGATTCGAAAAGGTTCATTTAATATTCAGCCGCGAACGCAGCGGATAGCAGGACAATTTAAAGTACAAAGGCCGAGCCAGCTCGATGCATGGGACGGAATTCAAGCTGGAAATTGAAAAGCCGCGCGACAATCCTGACCGGTCGTAATTCATCTCTTTTGTGTCTAGATTTGTTTCCAATGAAGACGCATTGTGCAAAAACGTACAATGCCCGCCAACTTTCTCTTCCATATGGTAATTAGCTCGTGCAATTTATTCGCTGTCCGTCTTAAAATTCCGTTACACATTCGTGCACAATCTGCAAAAACGTCGTTTTTACGTGGCCTTTGATCTGTTTCCTCTTCTACAATTGCTCTTGGGTCTGTCGTTGCTACTTTGCTGAACCAACGTTTTGTGGAAACGTACGTTGACACGGGGAAGATACGAAAGACCGGTCAAGTTATCGGCAAACGTTTCATAATGCAACAAACAGGCTGTGAATGAATTTATAATATATATAATTTATAAATAATTAATAAAAAATAAAATAATGTAACGTGTAAATAATTGTAAGAAACATAATAACAAATAATTATAATATGTATTTAGATATATAATAAAGCAAGTTATTTCTTCGCGGCATCTGCGCGTGTTTGATAATTGCGAGAAGGATGATATCGAAACTTGTCATTCTCGTGAGTTTGTGGCTTTTGGTATTGCGAGAAAAATCATGTACCTTGCATAGGAAGCTGTAAAATGATCGTGTACGGTTCGATGAAGTTTCTTGTACGCGTCGGATATGAACAAGCGTGTAGGTTTCATTATTCCTTTTTATTCTTCGATATCATGTAGTGTGCTATTTACGTTCAATTGTTCTTCCTTTTTATATGTAATAACGTAAATCCTTGGGGCAGATAAGATTCTGGGAAATCGAGTTTATTTTGGGAATAAATGGAATTATATACAATAACAGTTAATATAGGATTTTTTGATTTATTTGGAAATATTAGAAATTAGGGTTTCCAATAATTTTTATTCTATATAAGTTTATTGATCGATAGATCTATTTACAGTGGATTAAACAGGAAACGATGGTTATTTAACGTGTATTAAATACAGTAATGTGCTGTAACTAAGAAAATTAAATGGTTAATTCACGACTCACAAGTAATAGTTTACAACTCTCCACTCCTCATAACTCGACTCTTCACCACTCGACTCCCCACTCTCGACTACTCAACTCGACTCTCAACTCACGACTACTCCACTCCACTCTCAACTCACGACTATTCAACTCGACTCCCCACTCTCGACTACTCAACTCGACTCTCCACTCACGACTATTCAACTCGACTCCCCACTCTCGACTACTCAACTCGACTCTCCACTCACGACTACTCCACTCCACTCTCAACTCACGACTACTCAACTCGACTCTCCATTCACGACTATCTCCACTCCACTCTCAACTCACGACTATTCAACTCGACTCCCCACTCTCGACTACTCAACTCGACTCTCCACTCACGACTACTCCACTCCACTCTCAACTCACGACTACTCAACTCGACTCTCCATTCACGACTATCTCCACTCCACTCTCAACTCACGACTATTCAACTCGACTCCCCACTCTCGACTACTCAACTCGTCTCTCCACTCACGACTATTCAACTCGACTATCCACTCACTACTCCACTCAATTCTCAACTCGCGACTTCCCCACTCCACTCTTTAGGTGACGATCACCCGGTAAAACTGCCAGGTCCTTTTTAGCCTAACGGTACTTAGGCCTTCCCGCAATATTGTTTCTGGTTCACCCGATGTTTCTTAGGCCCTTTGTCCACTAAACTACAATAACAAATCTGCTACAAATTTTACCTGGAAAATCAACAATCGATTTCCTAAGTTTTCAGTAAAATAGCTGCTGGTAAAACAAAGCAAAAGTAAAAATGTCGGTTGGCGGGTAATTTGAATTCTATAAAATTTACATATATATGTATATATGTATATTTGTCTGTGTGCCTACGTACAGATACAGGGTGTCCCGAAAATCGTGGTACAACAGGCCAGATGGTGATTGTACGTGCAAAAATAAATCGAAAAAAGAGTAACATTTTTTCATTCGTCTTTGTCTTCGAAAAAAAAGAAAAGAAAAAATGACGCGTACTAACTGCAAACTTTGAGCTACGAAACTTCTGTTTCTACTCGTGTTTGTATTATCAAATCCAAAGCCTGTCTCGAGGATAGTAATAGCGTTGAAGAATTAAAAGCTAACATCGTTTCAGCTTCCGAAGGTTTAAAAAAATACACGTAACTCGTTACAGGCTGCGCATAATAAATTAGTTGGAAGAGTACAGCTGTGCACGCTTCAATTTCGTTAAAATTTCCAACACTCGTTACACTAATCGAAAGATTCTCAAGAAGCACCAATCTTATCTTTATTTATAAAACTATTCCAATTAAATACAAAATAAAAGAAAGTAATAATACGTACAGATCGATATCGCGGAAGCAAGATAACAGCAGCGAGAGGAAATTGGCATTGTCCATGTTTAACAATACAAAAGAAACAGGAATTTCATACGTCGAAGCTTCCAGTTAAAATACGGCTCCCTGTTGGATCTCCAAACCCGTTTCTTTCTTTTTCGAAAACGAAACCTTTGCATTGCCACGTACTTTTGCGTCAGAATCACCACTCGTGCTGTAGCGCCACGACTTTTCCCTTCGAAATTTTCGTGTAAAACGTATGGTAATCATACAATATTCGAATAATCAAGAGAACAGCTGTTGGTCCCATTAAACATGTGAAATTGAGCGAGCGAGATTAGCCTAACGATAAATTCGTCGAATGATTTGCAGAAATACTTGGCGCGTCTATGAGAAACGTTCGAGCAAAGCAGAAGCACGAAGTTGGAAAAACTCGCGGAACGAAGTTTAAAATTTTTAATCTAACGACGGGTTTTCATATCGTGAAATAAATGATGAATGAAGCTTCGGCTTTCCAAAGTAAAGCGCGGCCTCGTTTTTTAACGCAGTATTTCAGTCTTCGAGTACGCTTTTAAAGAGATTTATCGATTACTCGACAAGCACCAAGCACCTATTTAAAATACCATTCATAGTCGTCTAACTCCGGACGTAATCATGCGCGCAAAACAAACTAAATTCACTGTGACGTAAAAGCTGAAAAAAAAGAAGAATCGTCCATCGCAAGCATCGGCCGCTTTTCATCCCCGTTTCCTTCCATTTTACTCTCAAATCGAAGAACAAACCGTGCACAAGCCCCTAAATCTAAATACAATGAAACGTGCATAAAAGGCGTTAAATTTACCGACAAAAGGAAAACACGACCAAGTGTCTCGTCCTTTGCAAACATCGCACGCCTTCGCTTCATTTCCATTTTACCCTCCGAGCAAAGAACAAACGGGAAGCAACAAAAACAGAGGGAAAATCAGAGATTCATCGCTTGAAGCGAACGCGTAAAATTATGCTAGCCAGGCACGCGATCCGCGACGAATCGAGAGCAAAATAAAAAAGAAAAAACCCAGTCTGGCGGAAACGGGGAACCCTAGGCAGAAGCAGGAAAATAAGGGAAAAACGAAAATGCTGCATAGGGTGTTTCACGCAAATGGGCCAAGCTACAGCTGTGTGTTGCGACCTTTGAACTGATTGATCCTTTAAATTGTAATCGACGAAGTTACAAACCTCGCACGACATTAGCGCTGAAGGTGGAGATTTGATTCAAAAGTCCCAGTATGATCATGATCCTGTTGAATGTTTATTTTCAGGTGTCTTATTCTCTAAGTGCCTGGTGCTTATGTCCCAAGCGTCAGTCTAGGGATGTGTCTTCGTCAACGTTTTCTATGAGGTGGCAATCCATGTGTATCGAGTCACGCGACTGTCGAAATGTGCGCACCTGGTGCGCAGCATCGTCCCGTGGTCTATCGTCGTGTTCTCAACTGGTGTCGAAGTTTCTGACACGTGGTTTGCTGTTGAAGGGATTCGTCGAGCGCTTAAACTGCCAATCAAGTTGTCCACGTGGTCCGAGCAAACTACAACACACACAAAATTCTAACTTCTGAAAAATAGCATATAGGCTGTCCGTTTGTCGTGAACTCGGGATAATCTTCATCCTGGACACTGTGAAACGTCTGATAAATAGACAGAAGAATCGGCGGTGCGAGGTTAAACGTGCTGGAACGATGCATCTCGTTTGGTTCACGCGCCTACGTTGAAGGTAGTGGCGCAAATTTCAAAAATAGGATATTCGCTGACATCGTATCCGGCGGAATAGTCGAACATACTCGCGTGACAGTGGCTAAGGGCAGCCAGGCGAGGTTTAAAGTCCTTCCATGGCCGTGGTAGAACGTAATATTCTCTCGGCTTGGGATTTATGCCGCAGTGGTGGCGTGCACGGTGGGAGAAATTGCGGCGTGGGGCGGTGGACAAGGGTTGGGGGTGGCTTGCTGCCTCCCTCGACCACGCCAGCAGAGTCGCTGGTAGATTATAAACGGTCGTTTTGTTGCGTTGTTAGCAGATGTCTGACGCGAGTGGAACGCGCAGAGGAACAGGCAGACGGAGAAAGAGAAGAGAAAAGAGGGTGGTGTTCGGAGTGGGCTGGTCGCTAATTAAGTTTTTCACGCAGAAATTCGTGGCGCTGGTCTCGCTGGAATTCCTGGTGGCGCGACTCGATGAAAAATCGACGAAAGTGGCCAGCTGTTTTCGTCGCGCACGACACGGTATCGCGTTGTGAAACGCGAACAACCCCCAACTGATGTTAACTGAAGATAATTAAAATCGCTAGCCTTATGTAAACAGACGTTTTTCATGGAAATTGAGAGACGACGTGTCTCTTAAAATGAGATTGTTAGCGGCTGGTGATTCGTTAGTTCGATTACGAAAGACTGAGAATGCCCTGAGAGTTTAAAAATATTTTTCAACGACACAGTTTTATTTCTTTTTCCCTTTTCTTTTTCGAATGATTTAGAGGCAGTTTATTAATTCGTTGTTAAAGCACAAAGTTTTAATCGTACGTTTTATTACATTTCTGGTATCGGTGAAAAGCCACGGAAAAATATTAGCATGTTTTTTCCAACGTCTGTATTAATAAAAGAGAATAATTAAATAAAACAGTTTCTATCGTCACACATTTTTTATTATTAGCAATAAAGCTGTGCTGGTATGTTGCTATGAAAGTTTAATTCCATTTATCGTGCCAGATAAAAAATAATAGTTGATAAACTATTGTTACGATAAAATAAAAAAAAGTACATTTCCTACTATTAGTAAAAACAGTGGAACAATAACAGTGCATTTCCCTGAAAATTTTCTTCTATTTTCTCTATTCAATTTAATTATTTACAGCTAATAAAGTATGTATCTTCAAATATCTATATTTCCCAAAAAGAAGTTTTCCTTCCATTTTTCCTGACCTACATATCCACTCAATTACATTTCATCATGCCAGATAAAATAAATAATTGTTAAACTATTGTTACGATAAAATAAAAAAAAGTACATTTCCTACTATTAGTAAAAACAGTGGAACAATAACAGTACGTTTCCCAGAAAATTTTCTTCTATTTTCTCTATTCAATTTAATTATTTACAGCTGATAAAGTATGTATCTTCAAATATCTATATTTCCCAAAAAGAAGTTTTCCTTCCATTTTTCTTGACCTACATATCCACTCAATTACATTTCATCGTGCCAGATAAAATAAATAATTGTTAAACTATTGTTACGATAAAATAAAAAAAAGTACATTTCCTACTATTAGTAAAAACAGTGGAACAATAACAGTGCATTTCCCTGAAAATTTTCTTCTATTTTCTCTATTCAATTTAATTATTTACAGCTGATAAAGTATATATCTTCAAATATCTATATTTCCCAAAAAGAAGTTTTCCTTCCATTTTTCCTGATCTACATATCCACTCAATTACATTTCATCGTGCCAGATAAAATAAATAATAGTTGATAAACTATTGTTACGATAAGATAAAAAAAGTACATTTCCTACTATTAGTAAAGACAGTGGAACAATAACAGTGCGTTTCCCTGAAAATTTTCTTCTATTTTCTCTATTCAATTTAATTATTTGCAGCTGATAAAATATGTATCGATAAACAATACGACAGTTTATCAGAAATATCCGATCAATATCCTGTCCTATTTTACACTCAACTTTAGCGTCTTAGCAATTTAACAATTTTTAATTTAACTCCTTCCTCGTTCTTCATAATACTTTAAATAATCTGCCGATCTTCGACGTTCGTTTCATACATTTCTTATTTAAATACAAATTTATCAAGACTATCCAAGAATAGTTACTCGATCCGGATTTAATCGCCATTTAAATTTTCTGATTATTGAACGAGAAATCAGCGAGTATCGTGTATACAGTGTACGCAATGGAATTTACAATTCGATAGATTGCACACTGAAATTACTTAATGTGAGTCTATTGTAACCAATACTCGTACGAAATGTACTTGTACCTCAGGAGATATGCAAATTAACGACTAAACACTGCGTCCATGTACAACTGCTATCGATACGAAGGACGAAGGGTTGACCTAGTCTTGTCTAAATAGCCACATAGACGTACATTTAGTTTACACCCGTGGTGACCCTCCTTGCTTTCGCGAATTACCACACCAAATGTTTCCCATTAATGTATTTTACCCTACACACTGACGCAAAGTGTTTCCAACACTACGGTAAATTTGCTCGCAGATACAAAATAGTCTGTGTTTTGAACAGCGAAACAATATAATTTGTTGTTAATGATAGAACAAAAATAACAGAATTGCTTGAGTCGATGTTTGTTCTTTGTTCGAGTAACATAAGAAAGCATTAAACAACGAGTAGAACAATATTTAAAAATTGTTAGAAATTGTTTTAATGTAGAGATAAAAATAATAGAAATAATCTTTAAAGTAGGTTACTTTAACAGAGATTTGATATAATTCGAATAAGATTTATAATTAAAAAATAATAAAAATTGAATTTTTTTTATTTCTTAACGAATAACCATACGTCGATATTGAACATGTAATTTACCAAATAATAATTGTATGAACCTTATGAAACAATCTCTAACGTCATCTCGCCTAATTCATAAGTAAACTAAACCTGCCATATACCGCATAATAAAAATAACAATTCCAATATCATCGCATAATGCAATCTCGTTATAACATCGAGTAACGTCATTTGCGATTAAACTGGCATCTTTCAGGTTACTTTGACACGGATTTGATACAATTCAAACAAGATTTATAATTAAAAAGCAATAAAAATATAACTTACCAAATAATCACGCTGTTTGTATGTTGAAGAACCTTATGAAACAATCTCTAACGTCATCTCGCCTAATTCATAAATAAATTAAACCTGCCATATACCGCATAATAAAAATAACAATTCCAATATCATCGCATAATGCAATCTAGTTATAACATCGACTAACGTCATTTACCATTAAACTGTCATCTTTCAGGTTCCATTATATCCCACCAAAAAGTCAAAAAAATCATCGTACCCTTTTAAATCCTAAAAAAAAATAACAGCAGATCGCTCTAAAAAAAAAGCACGCTCTAATGTCTCTCGTTTGATTGGCAAAAATTAAATAAAGCCAGGGCGCGTGAATATCTCCCACTTACAGAAAATATCGCGAGCCAGTCACCTAAACGGGCCGACATTTATCAAAAATACAATGGCCTCGTGTGTCAACCGAAAGCTCGCCGCGGCAAATCGACCTAAACATCTATCATAAATCATGGCGGAAGAAATCTCCATAGAGGGATCAAGCAATGAAGCTATTCATACATTTTAAGCAGTCCTTTTGTCTCGATATCAGGCGAGCGGCGAAATCATAAATTCAATAGTCGCCACAGGCGGTCCAAGTGCGCATTTCGCGGGCTTTCGCACGCGAGATTATCCGTTAGCTTATCGCGTCAGCGCCGAGCTTATTTCAGCGTGTTATTCGCGCGAAAATACCAATAAGACCAAGTACCCCTAACGATCTACGGCAAGTAGCGCTACTGGATCCGGCTCATCTACAGGGTGATCCTCTCGTTAGTGGCTGGTAGCGAGGAAAATACTCGGACACCAGTGTAGCTTGGGATTTCTAAGCTTTGCTTATTATTATATGGTGTGCAAGCAGCAATAAAAATGAGTATTATGGTGCGTTTATGGTACGTTGGATTGCCAGTGGTTATAGTTGGAACGTGGCTCGTGACTATTCAGCGAATTATTTATACTTGCGCGTAGATGGTGAATTTTTATGCAAATTCGTATTTTTGAAAATGCAATTAAGCAATGGAATATAAAAAATTGTTTGATTTATTAATATTATGAAAAACACTCCATTTGGCATATTTTATATATTGCGAGAGCTTTGTGCAATTTTGCACTTTGAAATTTCTTAGAAGTATACAGTCTACTTATGTCTGATTTTTCTTTCAAATAAACGTGAATTTTACTGAGAAACGCAGATGTTCGTAGAATTGAAAGTTCTGTATTATTATTACTTAATATCGTTTGTTTCATATTTTTCTTACTTTGTTGTTATTATTATTTATTTGTTGTTGTTATTAATCTTGTGAAATTATAATTCCCATCAAATTATACAAAATCTCTTACATATTTGAGTCAAAAATTTTCACCCCAGTTGCAAGAAAAATTTCCCACCTGCAGTATAATTTTCTAACATCCATAACATTATGTTCGTGCAATAGACGTTTTAATTTAATTAGAAATTCGTCCAACAGTTCCATGTAGCAACGATTAAAAAGCCAATCGAATCTGAAGAATACAAAAAGATGAGCAGCCTGTGGTATTTGCCGCTCTCGTACTTTTATTCCTTTTTTCGATTACTCGATACAGCGATCGCGACTTACTTTCAAATGTTTCGCCAGAACCGTATGGATTTTTCCATTAAGTATGCAAAAAGCTGATTACACATGATACTGTAATAATAACGATGGAAATACGAGAGAACGAGAGAAAATAAAAGTTGCTATCGTTAAACAAGATTACGAGCAGTTACGTTTAATTACGTACACGTACGTTGTCATTTGCTTATTTTACGCACGCCATTTACACATCAATTTCCTCGGGGGAGATATTGTCGATCACTTCTCTTATTTCTTCATAAGAAGTTCCTTAAAACCGTACAGTTTATGGTGTAATCGATTAGATAAATGCAAACATGTAATTATGCATACACGGAGTCATGGAAAATCCAGATCGCATTAAGTAGAAAAAGTGGTTGAACGTTTGTACGTGTAGAAAATAGCTTAAAGGGAGATATCGCAGAATGTATTTTTGTAAAAAAAGCATTCAATTTGAAAATTACAGTCATCGAAGCAATTTGGTGAATTTCCAGCGATTGTTCGTGGTTTTATTGCATTGTTGCACGCTTCGTTTCCCAGCCAAATGTTTAAAAGGGTTCTCAGGAAATATAAAAACTCGTCCCCGCGAGAGAAATTTTGCTCAGGGTGTGAATGACCCAGATCGCTTACGTTTAGGTTCCAGTGCTATTGAAATTCAAAGGAAAAAATAATTTCCTCCCTTAACCTCCGCTAAACAAGGCAAATTCATCGACTCGGAAATTTAAGCAAATTGGAAACTTTGCGCAAATGTAGTTCGTGCGATGCTAATAACGTAATCATTTTTTTTTCCAGCTGAAAAAAAACGCTCCTAGGGATGAAAACACCCACAAACGTATCCTCGAGGGGATCAGAAATTTTGTCGTTTCAATTCACTCATACATTTGCAATATTTTTCAAAGACCATGTGTGCGTGCGACAGCAAAGAATAAGACTTGATAAAATTACAGGCGTTGGGGGTAAATTTCGAGAAGAAAATTGCTTTTGAAAATTTCTCACGTCCACCATGTGGCTCACAAAAATCACCACAAATTTCGATCTAACTTTCTTCCTCCATCTTCTATGGTTCCTAAAATATTTATAACAATGTGGAAGCTGAAGAGGGTTGTTTTGCCTCGTTGGACCCATTACCTTACAGGCGATACGCCATAATTTGAATTAGGTTTGAGATAGACTATCGCAACTGTATGCAATGGAAATTATTAGTTGTTTTTATCATGTAAATTATAGAAACGAAAATAAAATTAGACAGGCCATAAATTTGGTTATTTAACTGAGACTATTATCACAGTTATCTATGATCATATTAGTCCAAGTTTACAGTTATTCATATAGTTATTTATTAACTTCAATTATTCATAAGCTCGTCGTTAAACTGTCGAATCATTATCGTACAAATCAATATAAACTATCCCAAAGCGGACAAGCTGATGAAATTAATTACCAAACCAATCGAGCTTAAATTTCAACAACAAATAACGTATAATAATTTATGCGATAATGATAATCACAGTACAGACCAAATTACTTGTAAATCTACTAATGTAAAATAATACGACGACAGTTAATACCGATGACCATACACTAACTTTTATTCGTAACTGTAGGAAAAAGGAAAAAGTTGTGCAGTCTCACGACTTATCAAGAACAACTTCTACAACGTCTCAATCCGTAAGATTGCAGAAACAATTATCAAAGAATGAAAAGTGGATAAAGTTGCAAAAGAGTTACCAGCCCATCGAATATATTCGCTTAATATCGTTAACAGTAGAATTACCTAACGCGAACTATGACACGTATCTAAATATATTTGAATGAAAAATAATGGAAAAATGCATCAGCCACAAAGGAGATAAATTGCAGGAGACGAATCATCAAAGTGCGAATGTTCACGCAGATTTCTATCCCCATGGACAGGAGTTAAGAAAGAGTGTTGAAAATACCATAAACTAGCTTCTTAAAAATACCATAAGCAACAGACGTAGACTCAGCAGAAGAAAGCACGGACACGGAGCGTGTGTCCTGCACGAAACGACGGAAAATCACAGGCGTACTTCCTACGAATATAATTACTTCTCTAACCTGTCCCTAGACGGAATTCACCATGGAACGAAGCCCGCAACGAAATTAATTTCACACTGCGGCAAATTCTCATTCAATCGTCAGTCAATTACGTAGAATAATGAGCAAAGTGTCGTTAATCGAGTAGCCTCGGGCAAAGGAGGTTGAAGCGGGCCACCACGAAGGAAGCTCAAAGGTGTGCCATGTCTGTGGATGCTTCGAAACCATCTCAAAAGACACTTCCTGACGTCGCTGTGGCTCGTACAGCGGTCAAAGCAACCGTATTAGCATGTATATTGCGTCACGTCGACGCGACACGTGAGGACAGACCCCTGGCGGAAACTACGGGCGGACCAAGCTATCCCGGCTTCCGTTTTACCAGCACCGTTGCGGCCGTGCCACCTCCGCTACTCGGACACTTTCTGGTCAACGCGGACCGTTTAACTGAAAAGGCACTTCCTTTGTTCCTTGGCGAAAGCTTCCGCTCGTTTTCTCCCATGAATTCTGACCTTGAAAGCTTACACGCCGACAGACGGTGAATGCGCGATGTTTACTCTGCCTCCAGAGAGATCCTGTACACCGGCGAGTATTTTGTCGAGAAATTGTGGTTACTTAATGGCCCAGGTCCTTTTCTTGCCGACGTGTTACTCCACTCTGTTTTACTCGGTTGCCTGCCGGATGTTCAACTGTTATTTCATCCCAAGGGTCAGCCTTGTACGTGGTAGTGGGTTTTAGCTGTAGATGGTCTCTATCCTTGCAATGATTTTTGCGAGTCTCAGTATAGGTAGTTGTCTCGGGAATTTTAATGGTTTTACTGATGTTAACACTTTGACTGCCACGTTGGTCATATATGACCCGTCAAGATTGCTCCTGTGACGCCACGGTCGCCACTTGTAACCGGAGCGCTTCAACTTCTTACAATTGTAAAAATTTACAGTTAGGGCATTTTCAATATAATCGATAAATAGAAGATACTTTAGAAGATACTTGAAGCACTCAGTTAAGAACTTAGGATTCTCCGGAAGAAACAGCACGAGAATGCGGATCAGTCGGTAAAATCCGCACTCGCTTAGTTGCCAGTTCGAGCGACCCGCACTCGCTTAGTTGCCAGCCCAAACGACCCGCACTCGCTTAGTTGCTAGCTCAAGCGACCCGAACTCGCTTAGTTGCCAGCTCGAGCGACCCGAACTCGCTTAGTTGCCAGCTCGAGCGACCCGAACTCGCTTAGTTGCCAGCTCGAGCGACCCGAACTCGCTTAGTTGCCAGCTCGAGCGACCCGAACTCACTTAGTTGCCAGCTGGAGCGACCCGAATTCGTTTAGTTGCTAACTTGAGCGACCCGAACTGGCTTAGTTGCCAGCCCAAACGACCCGCACTCGCTTAGTTGCCAGCTCGAGCGACCCGAACTCGCTTAGTTGCCAGCCCAAACGACCCGCACTCGCTTAGTTGCCAGCTCGAGCGACCCG
>JACXIT010000155.1:304609-380508 GCA_014737525.1 Bombus difficillimus | reverse complement strand
AAAACCAAGAAAGAGATAGATTTTTGAACAGCGAGTCTAAAAATTCCCTGGACGAAGTCGTCGGTTTGTTCGAGAAGCCTTAATCAACGATGATTCGTATTCATTCGATGGGATGAAGATTTCGTCGATTCATATCAATCGGGCCATGCATATTCAGTTTGGCCAGTGCACTCCTTTGGAGATTCGTTTCTCTGACGAAGGGACGAGCTTTGCGGTTATCGACTGGCCTTTGAAAGCGGACCGCCGATTCCAGAGGATTTACTCGGTTATCTGGCAATCGTATTAAGTTTAATTAATTAGTTTTCCCGGGTATTTCGTTAATCTGTTCGATTGTCGCTGCTAGGATACGAATTGACTCGTTATAGGTCCAAAGGATAATAAGAGAAGCAAAAGTAGCCCTATCAAAGGAGGTACTAGAGACGTATAATGAGAGATTTATTATCAGATACTTTTGGAATCGAAGTTGTATGACATATTTCCATTTCCAATGACTTGAAACATCACTCCATCCATTTTGTATATTGTAACGATGCAATTTTTTTTTTTTTTTATTATTTAATTGTACTTTACAATTTGTCCAGCTGGACATTTGGTAAATTAGTGTAATTTTATACTACGTAGTAATTGTATGAATAATTAACGATATTATACAATTATTTGTCACAGAGCATTCGTACAAATTTTCCATAATAAGTGCTCAAATATTTTCCTGCTCCACTCTATGAACATTTAATTCACCACTTAATTTCGTTCGGATTTTATTCATTTAGAAACTCGTGTACTATGGCTGGTTGGTGATGAGGAAACTTCAATATTGTTACTCGATCGCTGTTTCCTTTGCTATTGTTTGATAAACATTGTACGTATTTGTACACAGAGAGGCATTTTATTCCCCTGTAACGTATAATCCATTCCAGCGAGGCTCATGAAAGCCAAGTAGCGTAGAGAAAGTTTCAAGTTAATGATGTTGAGTTGCAAACAGCAATTCGTTTTTGTTGTTTACCGGGAAACTTGGCCGCGAGGACAAGTCTCAGGCAAACTTGCAAAGCTACGATTGCAGTGGTGTAATAAAGGCTCGATGCTGAAATCGGTGTATGTGGGAGTGCACGAGGCACGAGTGCTGGTTACGAGGCTATGAAATAGCGAACACGGTGTATACTGAACTCCGGACACGCAATTCCCAATTCTGAATCGTCGATGAGTGACATAAATCGCGTATATAGTTGGCGAACACGGTGGCTGCTGACATTGCCTCGGACCGATGAAACGGAGAACACAGCGTGTCCCGAACTTCGGGCTATGATTTTCTGAAATGCGAATGGCCGGCAAATCGCGTTTCACGCGATTTAATAATAACGCTAACTTTGATACCTGTTACGATCGAGAACTGGCCAGATAATAACTTTATGGCGTCACTCGACAGCAAAATACCACCACTCGACACTAACTAGCGTCGGACGACGGCAGCGCAGTGGTTAGCGCCTTGGTTACGAAGGTTCGGGACCCGGGTTCAAATCCCGGCGACCGGAGTCCGATTTTTCTTCCGCGGCATCAAAAATGAGAAGAAAAATGCAGCAGTACCCCAGCAGCGATATCTACACCCGCAGCAGAACCTGTCTCATCCTACACACTAGCAGTAGCGCACTATCACAACAACTATACAGGCTAGCGCACTAAGAGGCTACTATCACATCTCAGCTTCATTTATTGTAACTAGGAACGTCTAAACCTTGTCGTCATTATAATAGCATATCAGATTTGTTGAAGTGGTCACCACTTCTAAGAGAACTCTATTATATTTATTATCCAAATAATCTTGTCCGCCTGTTAGCTCGGAGAAGACTCTTGTAGTATCGTGGACGAAGAGCCTGGGGGGCGTCAGACGAATTATAAACAAGCTGAACATGTGCGTGATGGGGCTAAGACAAAAGACAAGGGGTTGACAAGGGACAAAAACGAATTAGCAGTCAGTGTGAGTTGAGAAGCCAGAGAGTGTGAGTCGAGAGAAGTCAGGAAGACAGTGTTGCTAGCGTTGTCGAGAGAGCGTGGTCCGCGTGAGAGAGAGCGTTGGATCCGTGGTGACGAGAGTTGCAAATGAACTATCTAGTTGTCTCAATTATAATACGTTTTGTGATTAGTTCACGTTAAACAATCATCGTTCCCTGTTTAACCAACATCTGTTCAATCCATTTATTGTAAGTAAACTAATTGTAGTAAAGATCCTACGCTCTACTGTGTTGAAGTGGTCACCACTTCTAAGAAAACTCTACGTCTGGTCTTTTTAGTTTTCTCAAGCACTGAAGCCATCGACAGCGTATAGACAAAAGACTGAGACGAAGGCAGACCATGAACAGTAGACAGGCGACGATGGCTTCGGGGCTTTCAGTCAGAGGGTGACACTGCTAGCGTGCGGATCTGGACCAGCTCAAATTATATTCCCACTTGTACTTACACTTCTGTATTAAAATATATTTCCTACTTTACAATTTATCCACGCGTTCCTCTGTTCATACATCTGATAACCTCAACAGGATTTAACATGTGGTACATAATACAGTTTTATCGTACTATATTAATAAATTGTATTTTTCCTTGTATTTTTAAATTTCCTCGTTTCTCACGCGGATAGAACACACACAGAGAGATATTATCGCGAATACGTAGTTCCCTTTGACCCACTCTTCTTATCTTCTCCTCAAACTTGTTCACGAGAAGAACGCTGGCTAGCAATAGCCTGAACACCCTGTACATTTCCAGCAAGATGAAATCGTTCATAACGCGAGAAATAAGCCTGAAACGACGTTTTCTCAACTTCTTCCATCGTTCTGATATCCGCAGTCAACGAATACTCGTCGCACATTCTCCCAAACTGCGTATGGAAGATCGTTACGTATCATAAATCCTTGCACAGTCATCAAAAGCGAGCGCCACCATACAATTGAAAATCACCTTCTTCTATCTCAACCAATCCATATCGTATGTTCCCTTATGGCGCCTAACGTCATCGAGTCTAGGTATTTTCGCTGAAAGTTTCTCGTTTCACCCTCTCGAAATCCGCCAACCACCGCGTTCCTATCTTCTCCACATTTCCGGCGAACGCTCGTCCCGTTCGCTGGCTTTTTCAAGCTTCGTTTGGTCGGACGAGGCGCGGCATTAAGCGGCCGGGAAATATCATTCTCGTATCTGCGACAGTTTCGTGGCAGAAGGTGAAGCAGCCGCGATCGTTCGTCGAGCGGATGCGCCAGGTCGATAGATACGAGGCGTGCGAATAGCTGTCGAGGAAGGGCACAAGGTCCTCCTCCTTCTTCTCGTGCTGATAGCGAAAGGCTGTTTACGAGCCACTGTGCAGGCAGATAAGGACGATCGCGGCTAAACATTTCTATCGAAATCGGCTGCGATATTGCGCGCGCGGTTATGCACCGACCTCGATGACCCTCGTTCACTCAGCAAGCTTCTTCATAGCGCTATACGGCTCAGCGATAACTCGCGCTTCCCTTAGCCGGTTAAGTGCGTGCGACGTGTATACGCGTCGGTGCAAAGATTTTTCCGCCACGGTTCACGCGTATACTCGTCGCGCGAAATAGAAAATTAACGTTTGCTACAGAAACTTGAAATTTTGTTGGCTTGGCAACTAAGTGATTGCGGATTTTTCCATTAGGTGGTATTGACAAAATCCGCAATCATTTAGTTGCCAATAAAATTTTAAGCAACCCGATAGTAGAAAAGTATAGTAAATGAAAATCAATGGTACGTTGCCTTGATATTTATAATTCCAGTAAAGCTATTATAAATTTTATATAAAATAAGTTTGATTATTTGATTATCCTCTTTGGTATATCGATTATGCTCGGCTTAACGCATTGCTTTTTATAAATCGCGTTGATTATTTTCTCCAATGCATCCTCGTTTGTTTTCCCGATCTCAGAGATTTCAAAGGGATTGGCGAACTTGGATGGTTCGTTGCGAAGCACACGTCTTCACGACGAAGGCTACATCTTTGGGCATATTTTTTCCACCAATAAGAAAACGTGGATTTTTGAAAAGAATATAATTTTTCACGCGTTAGCTTCCCTTGCGCGTGCTTATTCAATAAAACGTTGTTATGGAATGCAGTTCTCTGTCTTAAATTGCTTTCTCCACTGTTTGCCTCAGTCTCACGCAAGTTGTGTGCATTTCTTGCAACTTCTTTTGCAAGGTTTTTTCCCAACACACCTAACGTTTAAAAAGAGTTGTAGGTGTGTACTGTATGGAAAATCGATGTCGCAAAAGGTGTTTAAGAGAAGCGTGCAATTTTCTTCTGCTTTCTGAATCGCGATATTCTTTTACGATGACCGGATCATTGTTAGTGCTGTTAATTACGTCCACTGGAATATTAGAACGCATTCGTTATTTTGAAATAAATAAACGTGAAAGTACGGCTGATGAAATTTTCAGGAAAAATAATTGCAGCCTCGGTAACCAGCACGATACCCCAGAAAACATTTAACGACTCTTCAGGGCGTCGTAACTTAGATACTGCTTAAAGAGATTATAGTACTCGTTAAAAGGTATAAAACAAGTTTAATTAACGTAGGTTTTAAAGTTAATAGTTTTACAGTAAAATGGAATTTTGTATCTCGTTATATAGATACGCTTTGCGAGCCTAATTTATTTACAAATTACAGATGTAGGTTAATTGAATGGAAGATTCAAGTGTGTCAGACAATGTGTAATTAAATTACATGCATATTAGATAATTGACATCTTCAAATGCTGTATTCTAATTAGAGACACACTGAGGATCTCTCATAATGGGAAGAAAATAATATGTTTCTATTTTTTAATTGTAAAACTTTCTTTTGACATTTGTGATAAATTGTCATCACGATACAATAATTTCTCTTAATTTTCTCTAATTAGTGTAATTTCAAATCGATTCTGTCATTAACTTTCTATATTTTGCCACGAGACATTAATCAAGTTGCTTGCAGAACCAAAATGACACTTTAGTCTACAGAAAATCGATTCTACGCTCTTCTTAACGAGTACTGCCAACTCTAAACTATTTAATTTTCTACTTTTTGCCTTTCAACATTCTCTGTTACCATGGAATACAATGAAATTGTCTCTTATTATTAAAAAAAAAAAAAGAAAAATGGAAATACAAAATCGACCACTGTTCTTTAAACATTCTTAATTAAATATTTTTCATGGAGCAAAATCCGTAGATAAAAGAAAACATAAGTAAACAATGTGACGCGTTTAAAATCGAAAGTAAACGTTAGTATAACAAAATGTTGTTTAACACTAAAATTCCTACTTCGTGTTATATTTTTTCCACAATGATGTAATGACTTTTGCAACGATAACTAAAAGAATATTATAATGAATTTTATTTTGTTTTTTATGTACTCAAATTGAAAATAACTTTGTATCGAGGCTACTTATACCAATAGCAGTGAAAATGACTGGTACTTGTCAAAGTGTACAGGAGTCCTGTAATCTGTTTATCGAAGCCCAATTAACCAGCTTCCTCGTTATCTAGAACTTGTCACACGTTTTTCAAATTTTTACGTATCATTCGATATGACGACATCAGTTATCAGGAAAATCCCCGATCGATCGCTAGATCGCTAGATGCTGACGTTAGAAATTGACTGGGACTTGTCAAAGTGTACAGGAGTCCTGCACTCTTTTTATCGAAGCCCAATTAACCAGATTCCTCGTTTTCTAGAACTTGTCACACGTTTTTCAAATTTTTACGTATCATTCGGTATGACGATATCAGTTATCNAGGAAAATTCCCAATCGATCGCTAGATCGCTAGATGCTGACGCTAGAAATTGACTGGGACTTGTCAAAGTGTACAGGAGCCCTGCACTCTTTTCATCGAAGCCCAATTAACCAGCTTCCTCGTTTTCTAGAACTTGTCACACGTTTTTCAAATTTTTACGTATCATTCGATATGACGATATCAGTTATCAGGAAAATTCTCGATCGATCGCTGGATCGCTAGATGATGACGCTAGAAATTGACTGGGACTTGTCAAAGTGTACAGGAGCCCTGCACTCTTTTCATCGAAGCCCAATTAACCAGCTTCCTCGTTTTCTAGAACTTGTCACACGTTTTTCAAATTTTTACGTATCATTCGGTATGACGATATCAGTTATCAGGAAAATTCCCGATCGACCGCTGGATCGCTAGATGCTGACGCTAGAAATTGACTGGGACTTGTCAAAGTGTACAGGAGTCCTGTAATCTGTTTATCGAAGCCCAATTAACCAGCTTCCTCGTTTTCTACAACTTGTCACACGTTTTTCCAATTTTTACGTATCATTCGATATGACGATATCAGTTATCAGGAAAATTCCCGATCGATCGCTAGATCGCTAGATGCTGACGCTAGAAATACCACAGGAGCCAAAATGACTGGTTCTACAATTTTACAAATTTGTCAACCCTCGTTTAGGTCGATCATGGTCGCAGATGGATTAATAATATCAAAAATGTACTACATAACATGGAATTGCTTCTGTAAGAAAGTAATAAATCAATAAATATAAAAACTATCGGTAGTTCTAGTGTTAAATGACTGCTGTGTCCACTTCAAACGCAAAGAGCCTAAAGGTACAAACGAAGAAAGCAAAACGAGTGTCTCCTGTTCATCCGCAGATAAAATAATTTTTAAGGAAGTGCAGCGTCTCCACTCTTCTCTTCGAAACCTATTTATAACAGATCCCTGGAACTCGTAGCTTCTAATTGGATGCTCAAACGATATTCCTGATTTTTCAGCCACGAATGATTTAATGTCTCTCTGACATCTTATCCCGCACCGGCGAATCGAAGTTTTAATGACGGAAATACGTGATATTTCATGGGGATGAAACTTTGGGGCGGCGTATCGCATCTTATTTTCCTGGAATTTCGTTCAACTTCTTACTTGCTTAACGAGTTGCCCAGAAACTTTCTTCGGGTAACGAGATCCCCGCGAAACCGAGACCCTAGCGACACGTACCAAAGAACACTATAACAACAAAAAAAAAAAAAAAAAAAAAAAAAAAAAAAAAAAAAAAAAAAAAAAAAAAAAAAAAAAAAAAAAAAAAAAAAAAAAAAAAAAAAAAAAAAAAAAAAAAAAAAAAAAAAAAAAAAAAAGAAAAAGGAAAAGAAAGAGAAAGCAGAGAAACGAAAGGAAGAAGAAACAAGTTTAGCCGAAAAAGATTAAAACGAGTGTTTGGTTTTTACGATGAAGCTGGCGAGTTTACGACGCGCATGAAACGCAATTTCAAAATATCTTGCATGCGAGAACCTAATATTTAATTTCCTATGATAAAACGTGGAAACACTTTCTACAAATTTCAGAAACTCAAGCGATCGTTCAGATCAACCGCATTTATCAGCAACAAAAATACAAAACCCTACTGCCACACGTATCCCATTAACATTTTCCCATGGAATCGTAGTTGCTGTTGAAGATCCATCGAATAATTTTTTGGCGGCCAGGACGCGCTGGAAATCTTCTCTTTCGAAACTTTCTCCTCGTATCCGCTGCCATGTACATATTTCGCGATCCTTTCGTTCGTGCTGTAAGAGGACGTTGGCAGGATTAACTCGATAATCCGGCGGATGTATGGAGGATACAACGAGAAGGAGGCAGGAAATAAATCGACCGACTTCTTTACCTACACATTATTCTTTTTTTTTTTTTTTTTTTATCCCACTGATCCATCGAGATTTATTAAACGAGCCAGATCGAAATCAATAGACTTTTATTCGGCCGTTCACTTAAGCTCCTCGGGGTCGTTTGTTTCATTGCGCGCTCGGAGTAGCCGGAAGTAACGCGGCGAAACGAGGAACACGAACCTGCAAACCGACCACGTCGGTCGACTTTTTTTGTTTCGCTACTCGTTATTTCCTTAGTCGAGGAATTATCCGGATTATCGTCCTCCTCCTGACGATTACCGAGAAGTCGTTGGTTATTTAAAACGACTGGGAAGCCAGCTTTCCAAGAGCTTTATTATCCGCGGGTTACAGCCGATGTCTTATTAGCGTGTAAGCTGTGCGTTTTACGAGCGTGTTAGCAGCTACTAACGAAGCGGCTGAATGTTTCAAGAGCCTGGGCTTTTCTATAGCTTTCATAAAGTATCGCGTATTGGTTTTGTTCGTGGAAATCGTTACCGATTGCTGCAGGCTGGCACAAGAGTAAGCGGATTTCTTCTGCGCTATATAAGCTGCCAGCTCTTTACTTGCGATTATTTTCGTTTTATGCGAATTAATTTATCGCTGATTTTATTTCCGCCGAGTTATCGTATTAAAGGATTTGTAACGCTTATTAATCGCAGGATATAATTTACGCGAAAACGGTCGATCTATCGATGCTGTTATTGGCTTGGCAACTAAGTGATTGCGGATTTTGTCATTAGCTGGTATTGACAAAATCCGCAATCACTTAGTTGCCAAGCCAATAGCAACGAGGCAGATTTCTATCTGAAAAATTATCCGGGAAAAAGGAAAGGAGATGGATAGCCGATAAGTAAGGAACTAAAATTAAGAAAAAGGAAAAATGACCGACTTGAAGTTAAACTTTTAAAAGGGAACTTGCCGTGAAACTTATTTAAAATCAAAGTTGAGGAAAGGTCGGGAAATATTTGAGTGGTGCAAAGTGGAATGGGTCGAATGTTGGAATGATAATTGGCGCGAGTAGCGGGCTAACAAGTCGAAAATGAAACTTTAAAACCACTTGAAATATTTATCGAAATTCGCGTTTATCCGAGCGTTTAACCGCCGCAACATCGCGATCGAGCTTCCATGTATCAAGCAACAGCTCCGCTATTTTCATCTGTTTCTTCTTGAGAAAGCAGCAGCCTTCTCCTTAAAACAAGACGGAGCGTCAGTGAGAAAACAAGAAACGAGATACCTGGAAGAGAAACAGTGGACAAGAGAGACCATAGAGAGACAGAAACCCAGAGTTTATTCTGATCGGAAATCTTTTTTCCGCGCGCGCTGGAAAGAAAGAAAGAAGAAAAGTAAGAAGAAAAAGCTCGAGTATAAAAGCATGGGAAGGAGAAACGAGAGAGAAAGAGAGAGAAAGTAGGAACACGAGTACAGAAGCACGACTTCCAAGATGAGAAAAGGTCTTCGTTCCTCCCGGGATCTCGTTACTCCCGTTCTCGAAGCTCTTCGAGAGATTACTCGGCTAATCCCGCGTGGACGACGACGGGGGACAACGAGGACATCGGAGATGAGATCGAACGACACTGTTAATGCCACTTTTATCGTCTGCCAGAGTCATCGGAATTTATTAAAATCTCTTCGTAACTTGCTTCGTCCCTCAGCCGAGCCACGCTACTTCGCGCAATAAAAACGCTCCCTATCGCGATCAAAAGCGTAGCTTCCGGTTTGGTAAACGCGTTTTATAACGCGCTCTATCCCCGCAGCGGTACGTGAATATTTTAGCGAGCCGTGATAACAGCGTCGTGCGTACGAGACTCAGACGAACGCAGATTTCTTCTTATTTAATTTTTTACGGTTCCGCCGGATTTGCACGCGGAGATGGTCCGTAGCTTCCATAGCACTTGGTGCATTGTAAAATTCTTCGATTTTTATCATCTTCCAATTGTTCTCTCGTTGTTTTCCAGTCTGACGCGCTTATAGGTCGATGGGTCGTTGCTTCTTCTTTTTAGCAAAATGTTACTCGCGCTGATTACATTTGGACCGGTTCCCTCGGTGATAGCACGCGATTCACGAATTTGGAGCCGAAAATTGAAGTCGATTTTAAAACACACCTGCATGTTTCCTGTGTGATTCCTGGCTCGATGATATTTGTTACAAGATTGCGCGGTACTGATACTAATTGTTATGCTGATTCGCTAGACTGATTCGTTATACTTGCTCTACTGATATTGATTCGCGCGAGTGACTTCTGGAGAACATGGTCGTCTATTTATACTGGTCGAAGGGATCTTTGAACTTGTCGCCGGTTGTAGGTTGCAAATTATGCCACTCACCGCGGGCAAGATGGCATTCAGATGTCTACACATCCTTATTGCGTACCCTCAATAGTCTTAAGGACCGACCACAAATCTCAGGAATTTTCTAGCTAAGGTCCTTCAGACCGAACAAAGATCTTTTTACCAAAGCGTTTTCTAAAGTTTATTGTTTACCACGAGAAGACGCGGGAAAGTTAGTTTTCCTCACGCACGATGCTTCCCACTAGCAACTTTCTGTCGAGGGCGGCTAGGACCCTTCCTAGTCCACCAACCTTCTTATTATTCAATCACAAGCAATGTCTGCTGCCCTCACTTTCCTAACCAAAATTGTCATCAACAAATCCCATGATCCCGTGCGCTAGACACACCCATCGCTAGCTTTCCTCCGCCACAGCATCGTCGCTAAGCTTCGCTTATTCTTCATCGTTAGAACAGTCAACGTGTCTGTACCGGGTCTCTACCTTTGAATCGATCATTTACTTAACTTGTACATACGCACCAGCGTAACTATCTTCCTTACAAAGTTGTTGAAATAAACATTAATTTATACCTGTTAATTCGGCGTAAACTCGATCGAACCACCCTTATTATCCTAACAGAAATAAGGGGATCGATCAGTTCGTGGCGTCGATTATCTAATCGCGTTGGAATACAACGATATTACGATCATAGACACAAACGCTCTTATACAGACACCTACACAGGCATTTGGACAGGACACTTACACAGGTCATACTCATTGCTGTATAGAGAGGGGGGTTCAAACTCTTCAAGGGATCATGGGTGACTACCTACGGTCAGTCTGAGAGTAACTAGCCAACTGTCAACGATTCATAAATTCTTTACCTGCACACTTTGTTAATCACTCTCTTATATGTTAAATACATTTGGTTCTGTAATTCTGTTTAATAAATATCACCTAATATTATTTCAACATAAACATCGTGTCTTCCACAGATTATTTATCTTAATTTTAAGATTAAATTCTAACAAATCGTAACGGGAATTTACGACTCCCGTTAACGTGCTTTTTCGCGATTGCGTCTCTCCGCGAATAGTCGATTAAACAACTACGTTCGTGCATAATTCAATAAATTAATATAAAACAGAAAACATTGCGCGTCTATCGTTTCCTTACAAAACGAAAGAAACTTTTCGGACGACCTAATATTGTGTTAATTGCTTTCTCCAACGTATACGTGGCATTTCGTTAGAGTTGCAGCTCACTTGGTCATTGTCTTCCACGGCTGCATCGACGGAATATAGCCGGCAGATTTACGGTAAAAGGGTCGTGGGGGTGGGACGATTGATCGTGAGAGTGCGCCAGGTGCGAAACTACATAGCACGAGCATCCCCCTACGGGCAACCACCACCCATCGCTGACTTCCTAATGAATGGTCGGCGATTAATACGGATTAGTAACTGCGTGTGTATCGTTCGTTGGCGCGCATAAAGCGTCTTCAGACCGTTCGTTCTGGGTCTGCACTTTGAGACGCGACGCGTGCTCCAGCTCACGACGCCTTCAAGACGGTAAACATCGGAGGGACGGATGAACGCGCGAGTAGAACAGGGGAAGAGAGACGTTGCGTGTTTTATTTGAGGGAATTATGCGGCGGAGAGAAGTTTGCAAACTTGTACCATCGATGCTCGTGCCAGGATCAGCGCACTGATAACCGTTGAAAGTGCACGAGTTAGGTGGAAGCACGGGAGAAGCCAACGCTATGTCACGTAGGAGACACAAGAAATCAGGAAAATGATAGATCGCCGGTGATCTCCTCGCGTCGCAGTTCGAACGTTTCACAAATAAGGTGAAGAAATTGGTCTTTGTAAATGGTAATGGAATTTATAATGCAAATCCAACAGAGTGACGATTCAAAGTGTTACAACAGAATGGTCTCGAGCGCTCATTTTGCAGGGTTCAAACCAGTCGGGTCAAACTGATCGGTCGATATCGCGTACGTCGAATGAATTAACGCTCAAGGTGCAAGAAGTTTGATATATCGAGTGTTAGAGTAATCCAGCACTGTGTTGAACTTGTATAAACAGTTCAACAGTTCATCATCGTCTGATGCCGTTGGGTTTCGTCTATCCATCGTGCTGTTCCGGCTGCTCCTTTCAAGGGGTTTTTTACCTGATCTCGGAATCGTTAGGTTTGCAGTTCGAGGAGAACATGCAATTCGGAATCTCCTGAAAAAGGGAATGGGCCTGTCCGTGCCATAAACGGACGGCCACTCAAAATTCCGAACAGGTTCTTACACCGAGGTTTCAGTCCCTCTGGAGGGGTTGTCGTTCGGTGAATCTCAGAAGCGGCTATTCCGTTACTGCTTGGTTATTGTTTCGATAGCTTGGCATGCAGGATGTCTAGCCTATTCTGTTTCTGAGCGGGTGGCCTTCTTGAGCGTGTGACACTAACAAAGTACGCGAAGAACCCGTCCTTTCCCTGCGTCCATCTTATCATCTTGCGATTGACGCGAAGAGAAAGATGCGCAGTGATACAAGCGAGCGAATAACCGCGGCTGGTTGCGATAGCAGGTGACAGAGCAAGTTTCTAGCATTTTTCTTAAACACAGCAAGCGACCAAGAAGCAATCGATGGGTCAGAGAGTTGGCAATTGTTTGCAAATCGGTTCGTCCAACCGCTGCAAGCGCAATTGCTTCCTCGCGTAAGGAAAATCGTGTGGAAAATGGGCAAAAACACCTGGCTGGACCAGTAAGCTTAACAGGCTGAACAACCTCTGCACGCTGCGTGTAATGTTTTACAATTTTGTACGCGAATATGCCACCAGCTACGAATCTACGTTGTCCAAAGGTGAGTAATCCGAGGGTCGTAACTACGTGGCAAGGGATGGGATTTGCAATTTTACGGGAAAGGGAACGTAGAAGACTAAATCCTCTCAATGGAGACAACGTGCGTCATCTGGAAGGGACTGCAAATGGAAGAGCAGCGTTCCAAGCGCAAGCAAAGCGTTGTAAAGAATTTTGAGAGTCGACGGATCCCTAAAGCTGACGGATAATCTTGCAACAGGACCAAGGGCTCGCGAAGCTGGCAATGTAACAGGCTTGTAACGATAAGGTGAATGCGAATACAACTTGAAGATCGCCCACGATGACAATACCATGAGATTTCTGCACGAATAGCAAGAGAATCATTTTACGAAATGTCTCATCATGTTAAACGTAGCTGCTGCTTGATCTTAGCCTGAAGGTAATTTTTCAGATCGCACGTAGCAATTAGGTCAGCGAGAAAAGTGTGCTCGTTAACGGTGAAAATGTATATTAAAATAAATAGCACGTTAAACGCGTGGCGAGAGCAATTTCAAGTAATTAATATTAAATTCAGTGGAGTTGATTATATCGGCGATTATCCTGCGCGTGGAAAAACGCGTTAGCCAGCTTTCCCGGTGAATACGATGTAATTAATAAAGCTTTAGAATGCAGTACGTTGCTGCGCTTGTGCAACGTCGATGACGCAGACGATGCGGTTAACAGGTTATTTAATTTCAACTAATGTCACAGCCAGACATTGGCAGGATATTGCCGGTTGCTATTTCCAAATTAATTCCCGTGGAAAAATTAGTATTTCCCAAGCAAAATAGTCTTATCTTTCTTATACTTAAAGACATCTTTCAATGTCTACACGTGGCACAGAAAATGCAAGAGAATTTTTAATCAAAAATTTGTAGTAATATTAGCGAAATGTTTATTCCTGTCGTGTTATAAAAATTAATTCACTACAGATATTTCACTATTTCTTTATGAATACCTTTTGCTCCATTAAATTCACTCGAATATCAAAATTTACATTCCTCTCACAGGCTACCGGTCCGTGTGGTTAAGCGTTAATCCGTCTTCAATTATATTCCGCCGTTTTCGAATCCAAGCAGCAACGAGAACGATGCAACCTCATGGGATTGAGAAGCATCTGCTATATTGCTGATACATTTAGACAGGTTTATCAGCTGCGATAATTACGCTGAATAGGAGTGTAAAATTAGTTATGTTAAATTATAGACAGGTCGTAGGTCTTAGAAAATCTCTACTTTCTTTCCACATCGATATATTAGGTTGTCCGAAAAGTTTCTTTTGTTTCATAAGGTGATAATAGACGAACAACAATTTCTGTTTTATATTATTTTCTTGAATTAGGTATGATTCATTTCGTTCTATTTCTACTATTATGTTCGTGTATAATACAATAAACAAATATAAAACAAAAAACATTGTGCATCTGTTATTTCTGTATAAAACGAAAGGAACTTTTCGGACGACCTAATATCAGTTGGCGTACCACGAAACCCCATAAGATGTTAGCCTCTATCTCTCGACAGTGATCAAACGTTGATCCGATTATCGAGCAATTATTCGGGCCGGACGAGAGTGCAAGATATTCTCGAAGAGTTGCATTAATTAAAGGCGACGGGACGAGTGATGGTACGCGTGGAAATTATTCAATACCCGGAGAAGCGGCTTAATTAGTAGCGAAGCAGGCCACGTTAATTACGCGATACTTACGTTCGCTGCTGGAAATTACGATGAAATCGAACGGTGGATTTAGGGAAGCGCGAGATGGCGCGGCAAATGAGCCCCAATGGAGCAAAACCGTGCTAAGCGACACACCAATCTGCCGGATATCACGTAATTATCGCGACTCGCGGATACACCAGCCCGGAATATCCGCCTTTTATGCTAATTACATTACGCTAACTGGTGCACGTGTTACTTTCCACTTGGCAGACGTTCGACGAGACTCTCCTACCACCGTCCTGAAGCCACAATTTTTTAGCTTTCGCAGATTTCACGACAGATACTGAGACTCTAGTCGAGAAAAGAAAATAGAAAGTACGAAATGCAGTGTGCAATACACGCGACTAGTAAGTGTCGAGATGTTAGTTGGAATCATTGCAAACAATAAACGTCTCATCGTTCTAACTTGTCGATTTCTAAGGTGAAAATATAAAATTCACAATGAAATTTTGTCTACTATGACGATGTTCTTTGAAATTAATGATGTATCATAGAAGTTAAGCTTGTTTGAGAACCACTGTTCGTTTGCCTGGTTTTCATCGCTCTAATTTGTCGATTTCTAAAGTGAAAATATAAAATTTATAGTGAAATTTTGTCTACTATGATGATGTTCTTTGAAATTGATGATATATCATAGAAGTTAAGCTTGTTTGAGAACCACTGTTCGTTTGCCTGGTCTTCATCGTCCTAATTTGTCGATTTCTAAAGTGAAAATATAAAATTCACAACGAAATCTTGTCTACTATGGCGATGTTCTTTGAACTTTATGATGTGTCATAGAAGTTAAGCCTGTTTGAGAACCACTGTTCGTTTGCCTGGTTTTCATCGCTCTAATTTGTCGATTTCTAAAGTGAAAATATAAAATTTATAGTGAAATTTTGTCTACTATGATGATGTTCTTTGAAATTGATGATATATCATAGAAGTTAAGCTTGTTTGAGAACCACTGTTCGTTTGCCTGGTTTTCATCGTCCTAATTTGTCGATTTCTAAAGTGAAAATATAAAATTCACAATGAAGTTTTGTCTACTATGACGATGTTCTTTGATCTTGATGATGTATCGTAGAAGTTAAGCTTGTTTGAGAACCACTGTTCGTTTGCCTGGTCTTCATCGTTCTAATTTGTCGATTTCTAAAGTGAAAATATAAAATTCACAATGAAATTTTGTCTACCATGGCGATGTTCTTTGAACTTGATGATGTATCATAGAAGTTAAGCCTGTTTGAGAACCACTGTTCGTTTGTCTGGTCTTCATCGTTCTAATTTGTCGATTTCTAAAGTGAAAATATAAAATTCACAATGAAATTTTGTCTACCATGGCGATGTTCTTTGAACTTGATGATGTATCATAGAAGTTAAGCCTGTTTGAGAACCACTGCTCGTTTGCCTGATTTTCATCGCTCTAATTTGTCGATTTCTAAAGTAAAAATATAAAATTCACAATGAAGTTTTGTCTACTATGACGATGTTCTTTGATCTTGATGATGTATCATAAAAGTTAAGCCTGTTTGAGAACCACTGTTCGTTTGCCTGGTCTTCATCGTTCTAATTTGTCGATTTCTAAAGTGAAAATATAAAATTCACAATGAAGTTTTGTCTACTATGACGATGTTCTTTGATCTTGATGATGTATCATAGAAGTTAAGCCTATTTGAGAACCACTGTTCATTTGCCTGGTTTATAGATTCATTGAACTATCAAATATGTCCGTTGAATATCTTAGTGGGAGCACTTTGGTATTCAACAATAAAACGTTTAATGGCACCTTTCGACTCATTTCTACGATGAAGAGACGTGCGATAGATACGCTCATTAGCGTGAAATTCCATCTACGAACGCATGTTCCGAGAACCATCGTTCATTCGCTTGGTTAACAAACTTATTTGACATCGCAGATGTAGACAAAACACCCAATCGATGTTACACTTACGCTACGCTTAGACTGCAACAATCTGAAAAAAATGCCAGAGAACGCAACTATACCTCTGACTGCAGCCCTAAGACGTTCAGGCAAGAGAATACATCAGATAGACAAGTTTAACGATATCCTACAACTACCATCCGCCGTCATAAAGCCTGCTTTGCTACGATAATTAAAGCGAAATTAATTATCATTATCGGAAGAAGCAGCATTCGCTTAATTAAAAGTCCAAAGGAGCCGGGACGTGATATTATAAATCAGGTTGAGAGAAAAATATAGAAAATACAATTATGCATAAATCATAGGTTGCCTTGGAACGCCAGATGAGACCGGGCATTGCATTTATCTCGAGCGCAATTACGACGAACAAATTAACCCCTGGATGATCGAGCGGGCTGGTTTGCCGCGAAACCCGGCTCAACCGATATCCCATAAATCGCGTGGCGAAAGAAATTCGCTCGGGAACGCGCAACGAGCGTCCAAGTTTCTTCATAATTCAACGAGTCGCCGTGTGGGCGTGTTTCACAATTAGTCGATGCTGGCGAGATTCAACCCTCTGGCAACCTGCTTTCAGACAGCAGTTTTCCGTTCCTCGACTCTCCTCTTCCGAGTCGAAGCTATCGCGTGCTGAAAACTTCTACTTCAGCCACTCCCGCGTCCTGAACCCGCTGTCCAATGAATGAAGAAACGTG
Organism: Bombus difficillimus; assembly: GCA_014737525.1. NCBI lineage: Eukaryota > Metazoa > Arthropoda > Insecta > Hymenoptera > Apidae > Bombus > Bombus difficillimus. The sequence continues at coordinate 363,406 of JACXIT010000155.1, read as the reverse complement.
CCGCCGTAAGCTCTGTTAGCGTGAACCGTATTTAAAGGGCTCTGGCCTGTGGTAAATTGCCGGTATTCCGCTCCGAATTTACTTTCATTTTTCTCGACCAGTTTTAAGGAAGATAGAAGAATGGATTACTTAGCTTGATGTATCCGTGATGTCAGCTTTCTCGATATTTTACCGCTTCATAGTCGTTTATTTACTGCAAGATCTGATCTCGATAAGTCTGCCCTCTTAATGGGTCGTTAGGTCTACGTAGCATTTTGTTGCTGCACAATTGAACCATGGGAACGAAAAATTGCAAACGAAATTATGGAGAAATGCTGAATTTAATAAACTGCGCTCAACGAGTAGGTCTGCGTGAAAAATTCTCATCGAAGAATAAACGCGGTACAGCTGCTGTTATCCAACCGCTTGTTATACGAGAGCTTTAATATCCGAATGTTGCATTATCCGAACGCTCTGTTATCAGTTTCAAATATGTACATATCTTATCAGCGTTCGTATAAAATGACGTGTTCTTCCCTTATTCGACAGAGTGAATTTTGATTAGGAGAATTTAGCATGAGACTGATAGCGAAATTAAAGAACAGAAACGCGATGTTGAAAATTGCCTGAAGCACGTAGATCTCTCAGATGCTGGGAACAGCAGGACAACTATATCCAATCAAATATACTGATGTAATGAATTTCATACGAATAGAAACAGCAAACGAAAGTGATAATGGAATGGTACTTTCTCCAGAAAGAGAATGTAACTCTGTGTGGTTTCTTAAATGAAAAAGATGATGTGGCTCAGAATCGGAAACGATACGAGATGCACAAATATTTAAAAAATCCTTGACAACGCTTGAATTAATCAAATTTCATACGGAAAAACAATTGTTCCGCTATGCGAGAATTTTATTATCCAAATAATCTTGCCCGCCTGTTAGCTCAGACAAGACTCTTGTAGTATCGAGGACGAGGAGCCTGGGGGGTGTCAGACGAATTATGAACAAGCGGAACATGTGCGTGGTGGGGCTAAGACAAAAGACAAGGGGTTGCCAAGGGACAAAAACAAATTAACAGTCAGCGTGAGTTGAGAAGCTAGAGAGTGTGAGCCGAGAAGTCAGGAAGACAGTGTTGCTAGCGTTGTCGAGAGAGCGTGGTCCGCGTGAGAGAGAGCGTTGGATCCGTGGTGACGAGAGTTGCAAATGAACTATCTAGTTGTCTCAATTATAATACGTTTTGCGATTAGTTCACGTTAAACAATCATCGTTTCCTGTTTAACCAACATCTGTTCAATCCATTCATTGTAAGTAAACTAATTGTAGTAAAGATCCTACGCTCTACTGTGTTGAAGTGGTCACCACTTCTAAGAAAACTCTACGTCTGGTCTTTTTAGTTTTCTCAAGCACTGAAGCCATCGACAGCGTATAGACAAAAGACTGAGACGAAGGCAGACCATGAACAGTAGACAGGCGACGATGGCTTCGGGGCTTTCAGTCAGAGGGTGACACTGCTAGCGTGCGGATCTGGACCAGCTCAAATTATATTCCCACTTGTACTTACACTTCTGTATTAAAATATATTTCCTGCTTTACAATTTATCCACGCGTTCCTCTGTTCATACATCTGATAACCTCAACATACTGTATTAGAAATTGATACTAAATATTATATCCTATCGTAATAGCAGATACTAAACAAGATGCTTCGCTAAATCCTTAAGCAATGCTCTCACGAACACAGCCAATTCGTAGCATCTTCTAAACCAAATTGAAAGTACGATTTTCTCGCCAGATGCTTCGGCTGAACAAGCTTCAGCCGAGATAAACCGCCAAGTCAGCGTTCTCTCGGCGAAAAATCCAAACAAATGGAAAGAAGCTGGGTCGCACCGGAACCACGTCGAAGTGGCTTCTTTTTTCCTCGCAAACTCTTTTCGCCGTTGAACGAAGACGATGCAAACCGCTTCCGTCTAACAGGATTAGATGCTCTGCGTCGTTTTCTTTCGAAGCAGCCGAGCACACCGTGAACAATAGATAGAAACGAGCGAGATGAAAAGAGGATTGCCGAGAATGTTCCCTTCGACGTGGCTAATGACACTTTCACGCGTGTCTGTGCTTCCTGACACGAGGCGACGCAAAGAAAGAGGAAGAGGAAGAAGAAGAAGAAGCTGTCCATGTTGCACTCAAACGGAGAATGAAAAGCCGCGAAGATGATCTTCCGCCAAGGCTTCCCGTCCGCGAAAATGTCTTCCTTCGCGAGCTACAATCGCAAATAGCTCGACGATCTTCTTGATACTCGTGGAGGTTCGCCTGTCGTGGAGATTGAAGCTACCAGGGTCAAGGAACGCGCAAGTGAACAATGTCGTACGAGTACAGCGTTCGCTGGTGACTTTTGTGACGTGTAGATGTTGAGTCTAGCTGAAACGTCTCTTCTCTTTCAAAGCTTCTTTGTCCATCTTTGCTTTTCCTCGTTCGATTTAATATACGCAGCCAATATTTTGTAAGAGCTCAGTGAATTTAAAAATAGAAATGCATTTAGGAAAGAGAGAAATTTTAAAGCGTCTTGTTTAATTAAAATGTCCCACCTACCGCTTCAAAGCTGAAGTTTTACTAGGATCTTTGTCCATCTTTGTTTCTCTTTTTTCAATTTAATATACGCAGCCAATATTTTGTGAGAGCTGAGTGAATTTTAAAATGGAGACGCATTTAGAAAAGGGAGGAATTGTCCCGTTTAATTAAAATGTCCCATCCACCGTGTCAAAGCTGAAGTCACCAGTGTCTTTGTCCATCTTCGCTTTTCTTCGTTCGATTTAACACACGCGGCCAATATTTCCTGATAGCTGGCGCAATTTTAAAATTCACATGCACGTGGTATGTCACGATGCATTTAGAAAAGCGAGACATTTTTAAGCACATTGTCCTGCTTAATTAAAATGTCCCATCTGCCGTTTCAAAACTAAAGTTTTAGTACGATCTTTGTCCATTTTTGTTTCTCTTCCTTCGACTTGATATACGTAGCCAATATTTTCTGAGAGCCGAGTCAATTTTAGAATGGAAATGCATTTAGAAAACCGAGACATTTTTAAGCTTTTTGTCCTGTTTAATTAAAATGTCCCATATGTCGTTTCAAATTTTTTTAGTAGCTTTCCTTCTTTCATTTTCTTGTTTTTCTTCGTTTCATCTGACATGCATAGCCGATATTTCGTAATAGCCCACACAGTTTTCAAATGGAGATGCACGTAGTATATTAAGACGCGTTTGGAAAAGCGGTGAAATTTTAAAGGACGATGAAACTTTAAACGTCTTGCCCTGTTTAATTAAAATGTCCCATCTACCGTTTCAAAGCTGAAGTTTCTTTCTTTCATCTTTTCCCTCATTCCATTAAAAACGTTTCGTCATTGCTTTACATAATAGCCCACACGATATAACTTTAATTAAACGCAGAAAACACTGGCAACTTGAAATATCTGGTATCTGGAAAAGTGCTAGATAACATGTTTCAAACAAGTGTTATGATAGAGAAGTTGATACAACGAAAGACGTAAGTTGTTTAAAGTAATAAAAACAGATTTCGTTTAGTAAGAAAGAACGTAAGAGAAGAAAAGTGGCGAATTAAACGAGACGATGTTTGGAAAATAAAAAGAAAATACGTTGGCCAATGATATCGCGATAATTAGCTACTCAATTAGAAAATATCGTGGAAGTTTCACGTTGCGTCCAACGAATTGTACAAATTAACAGCTAATTACACGATGCAACGCGTAAACAACCTTTGCTCGTTCCATGCGATCGATATTGTCCTTTAATTACGTTACGTGCAACGATAAAATAAAAAGTTGAAAGAAATGTTATCGGATATCTCGACGGCACCTTACGACGATGCGATGCAATTTACTTTTCTTCTGCTTTTACCATCTTCTCGAGAGCTGCGAGACAACGAAGAACGAGCGATTAGTTTCACTCTGCGTAACACGAAATAAGGTCATTTCTGTCGTAGATAAAGACGTTTCTTCCTTCGAAAAAAATAAAAGAAAAGCGTGTTTTAAGTTACAAAAGTTATGCATCTGTAAAATTTCCAACAAATGGCCCTTTCCTACACTGTACGAAGAATTGTTATTTACAAAAAGCATTTATGCATTTTTATTGCATTTATGCAATGCAAAAAGCATTTTTCTTTAACTCTCGGACGCTGGCTCACCCGACGCTACTCGTCGCGTTATTTCTTCTTGTAAAAAGCGTTACAAGCAAACAACGACGCAAGAAATACTGTATTTCTTCAAGGAAAGTCTCATGAAATTACATTGTGAAGCAAAGTCGAAGCGTCGCTCTAACACACGCGCACACTGATCTCACACTTTTCTACTGTTTCCAGCATCCGAGATTTCCACGTATTTTACATAATTTTCACTATAGTGTTTTTGTTTTCCTATGTCCGAGTTTATGGCTCTTCCAACGTGCATTTCTCCTAATTACGCGCCTACGCCACTTTCCCCATTTTTTAACTAACGTTAGTTTCGTACTAAATTCTCATAAAAAATTCGAATAAGACACGAAATTACACTAATTACGTGGAATAATAATAAGAGAATAATCCATGGCGCGTGAACACTAATGAAACACGTACACGTTCCAAGCGGAAAAGGGTATCCTTTACTGGACGAAATATTACGTCCGGATAATAGAGCGTTCGAATAATACAACGTTCGGATATTAGGCTAATGGGCGTTCGAATAAGGGAATCTCTAACGTAATTGCCGGCTCTGGTCTGCTGTAATTAAACTTGAAAATTTACTACATTCCACGTCTCGTCGTGAACTATCATTTGGAAGCAAATTCAGTTGGAAAATCGAAGGACCGAAAATGGTCGAAAAGGTGCTTCAATCTTCGCTGTACTCTTCGTCGATTTGCTGAATTTTGTAATCGTATCAGTGCGTTAAAAATAGATGATCGATCTCGACAAGTCACTGGCTTTGCAAGACCATAGAAAGTACCATAGGAAGCAGGTTTTGCGTATCGTCGCTTGATTCGCGGTGGTAATGAACATTTCAATCGGCGAGTCGGTGCACCGAAGCCCGAAGCGACGCGATTTGGCGCCATTCCAGAGCCATTAAAGCCCGTCTTATGGCTTTTTTGCCTGGCCTTGCGTCGGCTGCACTTTTGTTTGGTCGGCTGACGACAATAGGAAGATGGAAAATAATGAGAAGGCCTGGCCGGTACCCGCGATGCGTATTCGCGGCTACGTGGACGAGATTAGACGTCTGCACAGCGAATTCAAAAGCTCGAGTATATTGCACGAAGGAAAAATAAAGGGACAAGAGGCGAAGCGCGAAACCCTTATGCCACGCTCGTTGCCTTTAATTAAGTCAGACCTGAAGCGGATGCATCTGAACAAAAGGGCTCGGTCTTTGTTCATCTCGACGAGGCGATGTCTTCACGCCGTTTAAAGATCTGTCGGCGATTCCCAGCGAAACCAAATTTACCAAATTGTCGGCGACGAAGATGGCGAGTTTGAATGTGTGGCGGCTCACGACAGGCTCGCGACAACAAATACCACAGCGTGACTCTAACTATTACCGGACGACGGTAGCGCAGTGGTTAGCGCCTTTGGTTACGAACGTTCGGGACCCAGGTTCGAATCCCGACCGCCCGTGTCTCATTTTTACTTAAATTAGTAATAATACAGCAATACCCCAGCATCCTCTACATTCAACTTCCACAACTCAGCAGCAACATCTACAAGCAAACGCTACAACTATCACGGTCACGCCGCTACAAAAGTAATCGTTGCACGTGTACCAGCGTCTCAGCGCTTGCTGGATTCGCTTCGAAATTAGAAAAATTAATACACCGTACGTAGGATGGTTCAGCTTGCTCTTGCTGTCATCCCGTGACGAGTTCATCCGCGAACGAAGGAAGAATTTGCAACAAGTTGCAGAGAAGCAGCTTGAACGTACCTACGAGTTGTATCACACTGATATGCCAACATTAATACGAGTTCCTTCCTTTCAAGGATAAGCAAGACCATAAATCATCTTCCAAAATATCAAAACTACTTTAATCTCCAGCTGAATACACCCGTGTCCACTAATAATAAAGCTATATGGTGATGTAACGATAGGAAAGAGAGAGAAGGACGAGGAAAGGGAAGTAGGTTCCATCCGGCAGCTGCTGGTGGACTCATCAGTGAAGCTTCTAGGCGGACTTGAGCTGTAGACACGGTGATAGCGGAGGTCAGGCCAGAGGGTTATGCGCATTTGTATGAAAAGGATAGTTAGGCGAGGACTTTCGAGAATTGCGTTTGGTATGCAAGCTCCGGTGGCGAGCGTGGAAGGCCACCATAGTTCACGTAATGCTGGAATCAATCAGAAATTCACATCCTAATGTCAGCCTCGTGACTATTAAGCGCAGTCTAATAAACCTCATCTACACGCAATTAATAGGAAAGTGTAAGAAACGTACGTCGAAGTGCCGCACAATGGAATTAATTTGAAAACGAAGCTTCAAGCGTCTGACATACCTATTTGTTGAAGTGAATTAAATTTGAAGTATCCAACGTAGCTATTTATCGAAGTTAACCGTTGGGAATTAATTTGTTATTTTTTCATTAAATTTACTAAGCTGGAAATTGCAGGAACAAGCATAATCCAAGCAAGTGGAAATTGTACGTACAACTATAATCCACGAAAGTGGATTATTTGCCTAATGGATGTTTCATGCGTTCAGAAATTCAACGTATTTCATCCTCCTTTCGCTTTTACAAATTTGTCAATTCTACGTTAAACGGGGCAATCTTAATAAATAAAAATACACATTAATAACAGCTAATTTATCTTAATATTCGTAGTACTATGATATAATATACATAAATATACGTATAAATAAATTTTACTTAACAGATTGAAACGTAACGAGTCTGCTGCAATTTACGTTAATTTTTCACATGCTCCACAAAGTCACGTACGTTTCTACACTCTGACTATACGCTTAATCGTATTTTTCCACACGACGTTCTGATCTTCTAACATATTAGGTCACGTTACGTTTACTCTCTGCTGTTTATATTTTCAACGTGCTATTTATCTATCTGTTAATTATAAATTCTTTGCGCTGTCCTGTTGCAGATAAAGCGCCATCAGAAGCCTCTTTCAGAGGGACCGAGTATCTCACGATAAATCTGAGCAAAGGAGATCCCATCCTCAGCACGCTGGAATCAATCAGTTTGCAATTTAAAACCAGGCAACCCAATGGACTACTCTTTTATTCCGGTAAGTTCAGCCAACAAATTTCTTTCCATAATATTCCCTATTTACCTCTCTTCAAACATCAAGCTCATCAAACGAAACGAGGAAAACATCTTCATACGCAGCGAACATCTCCCATTGTTAGATCGAAACTCGCGTCATAGTTCTGATCGAGGCTATCAGAATTTGTCGCTCAGGCGAGTCTTAATCGAAAATTCATTGCAATCATTCGATCGTAGCTTATTTAATGCAGAGTATTGCTCGTAAAACGTAGCCTTTCTCGTTTTTCCATTTATCCATGAAACTGGTGAAATATTCAAAGTACGTACTTCGATAGGAAGTTGCCGCGAGCAAAGCAAAAGTCATTTTATAAAATTCGTGTAAAGCATCCTATGAATTTCGTTGGTTGCGCAGCGAAACCTCTCCTGCGGCTTTCGTATGGATTAAATATACATGAAACCAACGAAATATTCGCATCGGTCGCATTGCAGGCACTGCTTCTTACAAGCTCCCGGGTCGCCATGCGACTGAAGCCACTCGAGGTAAAAAGTAAATGTCCCTGGCGTGCTTCGTAAATTGCTTCAAAATTGCGGATGCTCCGCCCCCGTGAAATTATGTCTTGAGGAGGAGGTTCGAGTTTCCAACTACAACTGAAATCTTGTTCTGACGAAAGGCAGCTGCGTGGCTAGAAAAATACTGTTAAAACAGTGTTCGTAGAATTTGAAATTGCCACCAGGGGTCAATGGGCTAACGATATGAGCAGGAACACGGAAGGGAAAATTTAAAGAGCCGAACAAATTTTCAGCGCAATGCAGCGAAGATCTTTTAAAACAGAGTATCATATCGAAGTATATGCTACAAAGGAATAAAATATAGACGAGTGGTACTTCAATCGCCGCAAATATTTTCTATTTCATTGTGTTCATCGTCCATTGAATTATTACGCAATTTATTTTTAATTGTTTCGGTTGATTAAGTTTGTCTACGTACAAGCGAGTTCACTTACAATTATTAGACGATTCAGTGAAGTTGCTTGAAATTTGAAATGTAGTTTTTGGTAGAATTTTCAATACTGAAATCCACAGAATTTAGAATGCTATCACTGATTGTTAAATTGTATTATATAAAATTGGGAGGCACAGAAATTCTAATTTTTAAATATTGTTCCGATATCGCTGAAAAATGCTGATATTTTCTAAAGAAAATTTTTGCTGCTATACTGTCAATTCTTGTACGCAAACGAATTTAAATAATTAATATATTATTTATCATTATAGACACATAATTTCCTCTTGGCAAGCCCGATGCAGCTCGTACAGTTGAATTCAGTTTTTGTGCGATCGTATTATACGTATTTATTCAAGCGAAGGAAATTGTAGAAACCGAGTATGTAACCGTATTTGTAATTATAATATCGCGCACTGTTGTTGAACAAAATATTTCAGCTTATGTTAATTGTTATCTTCTACTTTATCACGCTACTTTAAAACAATTATTTCCATTTCAAACTCCGGAATACTATGGAAATTAATTATGTAAGATAAATATTCACGTTAACATGCGAGTAATATTGATTATATAACATCGAGCAGACAGAATGATTTACTTTCCTCAATTTTCCATAACAGAATTCTCCGACTGCGTGTGATTAACAATATTTTTCCAAATGACTCGTTAAATTTATTAGGTCATCCCATAAGTTCGTGCCGTTTTTCGAGCAGTTATATATGTTAAGATTGTTTACATACCTTTCAGTTTCATGAAAAAATGTAATCCCCCCTCTCGTTGTACAACTTCTTCCCATTTTCCTGGTAGGGCCATTATTCCGTCTCGATAAAAGTTCTCTCGTTTTTCTTTAAAATAATTTTCTAAGCTATTTTTGAGAATGTCGATATTTTCAAATTTTTTACCTACTAAAAAGCGTTGTAATGCTCTGAACAGGTGGTAATCAGACGGGGCAATGTCGGGGGAATATGGGGCATGTGGTAAAATTTCCCAATTAAATTCGGACAATTTTTTTGTAACGCTTTTCGCGACACGCGGTCTAGCGTTGTCGCGATGGAAGATAACGTTGTTCCTATTCGCTAAACCTGGTCGTTTTTCAGCTAGTGCTTCCCTTAATTTTTCTAACTGAGTGCAATATTTGTCCGAATTAATAGTATCACCGCTAGATAAAAGTTCAAAATAGAGTATTCCTTTATAATCCCACCATACGCACGAAAGAACTTTACGTGGATGTAACCCTGGTTTTGCACAGCGTTGAGGTGGCTGATTTCGTTGGGACCAGCTACGTTTTCGTTCAGGGTTTTCGTAAAGTATCCACTTTTCATCACCAGTTACCAGGCGTTTAAGGAATGGCTCGTGTTTATTGCACGCAAGTAACGACGTGCACGCTGTCGTTCGTTCAAGACGGTTCCGTTCCGTAAGTTCATGGGGCACCCAAACGTTCAACTTTGACACCATCTCCATTTTTTTTAAACACCTATGAATCGTTGTCTTAGGTATTTTCGGAACATTCGACATCTCTTGAACCGTCAACCTTCGTGATTTTTCAACAAGATCCCGAATTTTATCTTCGTCCGTCCGAGGAGGACGCTCGGAGCGTTCCTCGTCTTTTAAACAGAAATTCCCAGCTCTAAAACGTTGGAACCACCTCCTACAGGTGCGAGATGAAAACGGATTTTCTCCGTAAACAGCACGTATGTTTTTCGTGGCAATTGTTACGGAACTTCCTTTCCGAAATTCATATAACACGAGATGTCGAAAATGGATACGCGTTTCACTCGTGATTTTTTACTGTTAGAAGTCACTGTGTTCGCTATATTACGATCTTATACCCACGAAAATCTGCTCTAGCCTGTTCCCGATCAGCTATGCTCGAGTGCATTGGTCCCTTATCGCCGTATGTTTATAAATGGACACATGAAATGTATACACAAAAGTCGGCACGAACTTATGGGATGACCTAATATTAGCTTGGCAACTAAGTGGTTGCGGATTTTGCCATTACCACCTTATGACAAAATCCGCAACCACTTAGTTGCCAAGCCAATATATTCTCATGGAATCTTCCCAATAAAATGTTGTCTATCTTTGGCCGAGAGTTGGAAGATCGTTTAGCCACGCCGCTAATTAATAAAATTATCCAAAATTACGATCTACAGTCGCCACGAGCAAGAGAATATGAAAAATACCAATAAACGCCAAATACAAAGAATCTTAAATTGTGAAAAAGATCATAGTCCACAGAAGAAAACAAGAATTCACGTGCAAAGGACCAGTTACGAAATATTTAGCTATTTCTCTATTCTTCTCCCCTGGAAATACCACGGTCAGCTATAGTCAGCGACATTTCTAGGGACCTGGTGGAACCCGATTAGTGGTTCTCTTTGTCTTGCCTTCGCGAAACACAGGATTCGCTGCAGTCAGACGCAGAGCCAGTGTCACGTAGATGCTGCAGTTAATATCCCGGTGCCGATAATTAGAGAAGCGCAGTTGGCGGCTTTCTTATTGACGTCGGTCGCAGGGGAATCCTCCTTTCTGATAACGTATCGGCCTCTGTGCCGCTCGGATTTCGTTGCAGAAGGCTAGATCCGAGTATGGCGAATGTAATATCTCACACGTGATCTTCCGTTCCTCGTTACTCGGTGTGCACACTGTAAATAGAAGCGGATAATCACAATCCCGTGAGCATCGGGGAATTGGAAGAAACAGAGATGACGATAATTGCAATTAGGGTGGAGCCGGTGCGCTGCCACTTTCACGGCGGTTTGCTGCGTCGATATAGCCCTCGATTATCGAGCTTTGGAGTAGCTGCTTTCGAGGATTCAACGATACATTGTGTGGTATTACGAGCGGGATCTCCTTTTTTTCCATTTTATTTATTTTTTTTTTTTTTTTTTTTTCGTTGCTCGAAGGGCGAGATTGGTATTTTTGCGGTCGCTGTGTGATAGATGGCAGCAATTACAGAAATATATCGTGTTAGCGGACCGAGGTTTTTAAGATAGAAGGGGCAAACGCGAGAGCGACGGGTACACTTGGTCCGCGTTCGTTTCTCGTTCGCTTCCTATTATTTTCTCGTACGTTTGATTGATACGTCGAACTTTCGCCGATCGTACGCTCTATCCGAAGATTTTGTTTCTAACGTTTGCAACGGTGTACATCGGGATGTAATATCGTACAATGCAATAGTTAAAACGATGGGACAGGCGAGTTGCATTTTCATCTACAGAATTTCAAACGATCGATCGTTTTCTTGCCTGTCGATCGCCTGCGATCAAAGAAGTCAAACTGAAATAGACCAATTTACTTTGGGTATTTTACCTACCATAACCTTGCTGCATTTTGCTTTCTCATTTTCTGTAGAAATACATGAAAAACCGCAGTTTAATGATCGTAATTCAATGACGTAACAGCTAGACACGAGAGGACGTAGATCTCGCTCGTACCGCGATGTTCAGTCATAGAGATCAGTAACAGAAAACTCGTCTCGGCAGCGTGGTCTTGTGCACCGGCAAAAATGTGCATAATTTAAGCGGCTGGCCACCGGTACAGCTTATCTGGGGAACAAATAAGCGACCTGGGGCCAGTACTGCGGAGAGGGACGACAGAGATGCGACGTAGCAAAGTAGAACACGCGCCGTGTGCGCAATGAATACATCTGCATATACTTGCGTACATGTGTGTATACCTACACGCGTACAGCGTTACGTACAGCGAGAGTCAAAAGTGAGTATACCCCTTACAAAAATAAAGTTCGCCTAACACTGCCTTGCACGCGTGTACGGTTAATTTTCTCGTGCATTTCCACGAGTAAGCAGGTTTAATGTTCGATCTACCATTTCTTTTACAAAACGCGACACGCGGTCGTTTGCGTCTCTGAATTTCGTGGTCTTCTTCTCCGCGACTCGCACGAAGGTAGCCTGGCGCTCGTGTGTTCGGTTTGAGGATCACTGCGCGCCCCGCTGCTTAGGCCGACCTCCTTTCGCTCGTGTAAGGAGGTCTGCTCGCGTGCAGGCGTATTTTGGTCGCCCTTTAATTGCCAATAACTAAAGAACAAAGCCGAAAACGCGATTTTTGTATTCTTGATTTTCGTTTTATTTTGGCTTCAAGAATCAGCCCTTAAATTTTCTGACACCTGTAGCCAAACACCCTGTATAAAACACAAGCCTACTTACACGTGTGTTTTAATTTCTATCGTATATCTGCATACTTCTCACACGTGTAATACGTATCCCTCGCATACGCACTTTATGCTTGTTCGTTTTTCAATTTACACAACCACAGGTGTAAGAGTTTTTGAATAAATTCCGTGGCTTTGAGGCGCGTATACTCGCAACTGACTCTCACTATGCGATATCAAGCAGATTCGAGTGTACTTGACAAGAACGTGGAAACTCGATTCTCTGGAAAACGAGGTTCCCGAACGATAAAATGTTATTTTCCAGTTTCTACTTATTTTGGCGCGTACAGCCGAGCCCCGCGTAGTCGGCTGACCGCGTTACGCCCAACGACCTGTAGACGCGCGTGTTACAGCATTGCGGAACGTACTCGCGCGAACGCTAGCGTATAGATTTCGAGTTCACGATGCCGCAGCCTCCTCCTTCTCTCTTTCGCCCTGATTTCACCTACGATGCAGCTGCACCAAATACTACGTTTCGCTGGTAGCGATACTTATCGGCCAATTCTACTTCTGCTTAATATCTTGCGCGTTAATCTGCCCTCGCCAGGGATATCGTGCGCGTTATCCCGTGAAACGGGTGACTAATTTAGCGCGCGCTACGATTATCATAACGAGAGTGCAGGAAGGTTTTAAAGCGCCACTTTTATCGCTTTTGCTTCCTACGGCCGGAGAGTGTGTGTTTTTCGGGTTAAAGGCCAGGCTGATGGAAGGGTTGATTTATTTTTGAGATGCGGCAAAATGAGCTTGCTTTGCACAAGGATGTGCAACGAGGCAAAGCGTGTGGGTGTTAAGATGTTTGTGTTGCGTTTTATACGTCGAGGTTTCTCACATAGACCAACGTACCATAGGTTTGAAAAAGTTGGCAAGATTATGCAAAATATTATTATTAGAAATTTATCAAAGCCTGGAAATTTATATGATAAAATTAAAGGACGTAGGAAATTAAGACTCCGGAAAGATTATATCAAACTTAAAAAATTTCTACGCATTACGAAACTATGTTTCTCGCGAAATCTTCTTTCAGATATCGTTTTTCATAGCTAGCGTAGTTATGGTACGAATGGTACACATACGAGCATTGTACACTGAATGTACGTGCTTTCTCAGTGCATACAACTTTCTCACCGGCAATAATTCCCAATTCTGCAAGTGGCAAACATAGCTACGTAGTATACAATTTAATTTCAGCGCGCTATATAAACATTTTGTCCTATGAACATGACAGCGTTGCGTTCTGCAACGAGATAAAGCAAGATGGCAAGACACAGAGTGGAAAATATTCAACGGTCGATTTGGTTCATTCGAGAGAAATATCGTGCTATCGTAAGGCGATTCTTTTTCATTTTCATACGCTGTTCGGAATGCAGTTCTCCATGTTTAGCTCCATCTTCATTCACGTCTCATAAAACACAAGGTGTTTCTTAAATTTATATTTATAAAAGCTTTTCTGTTCAAACAGCCAATGGACGCAATCGCGCTTCCTGCCCAGCCGGTAATTAACAAATTTCTATTTTTATTAGCTGTTAATGTTTCACACCGACATCGATGATTTCTCTTCCGTTATCTCATCTTATTTTCGAATTTCCGCCGATAAGCATTTGCCGATGAATTTACTATTCTCTACACTTCTGCCATTTCAGTCTCGTTCTCTGTGTCTTTACAATACAGCAAATGAACACGTCAACACGTTTTTTGACATTGTTCATTTGCATTTCAACGCTTCAACGTAACAGGCTATTTCTATTGGGTTGGCAACTAAGTGATTGCTGATTTTGTCATTTGTTGGTAATGACAAAATCCGCAATCACTTAGTTGCCAACTGAATAGTTACAATATAAGCATTCATGCTACGTTAAATACATATTTCTAAAGATTTATACAATGTTACAGACGTATTTATGAATATTTATAGTAGTGGAAAAAGCTTGAAAATTCTGAATATAAAATTCTCTTAAATATATAATTTTAATTCAAAGATTTTTAACAACTCGTGCAACTTAGTGTAATAAAGTTTCTGCTATTGCTAGGCAAATTTTATGCACAATACTAAGTTCGTAGTGCTTGAATGTAATATACACGAAAGGAACAAATAATCAAGTTAAAAGTTTCAACCACTTTGGACTTCGATATGAAGTTCCACGAAGAACTAATTGTATTAAAGGAGGAGTTGCGAAGAATAAACGCATGAAGGATGGTTTTCGCAAGTAAAATTAAATGGAATTCCCATTTCGGTTTGTTTATTTCCTACAATATATCTTTCCTTTTATTTATTTGATTTGCCAACATTTGCAACTCTATCAACTGTTTATCTTTAATCGTCAGTTCCATCAACTACGATAATTCAATTTATTATTTCCTTAGATAACACGGGGATAGACGACTTATTTGATATTTGTAAGAAAAGCATGTTCCACGTAAATTATTAACCAGAGTGTAATTCGATAAAAAATCGTATAGTTAATAATTATTTGCAAAAATCGTACGGCGACAGTTAACGCTCAATGTCCAATTCTGTTACGCGAATAGAAGATAATTTAACAATTTTAGATTTTTACATCGTGCGCTCATTTGACTTTTAAGCGCTTCAGGGTATCAGAAATGTATAATAATACTATTGCAAAATATCAGAAACTATCGGCAATTATCGTGTGCATATATATATCATATAATCCCTAATTGTTGCGTCCATTGTAGCAGATTTATCTGGTCTTCTAATTTCGAATCGAACTACGTTATTATACTAAGCTACGGTGTTCAGTTGCATGTCCAACTTTACAGCGATATCATCTTTTTGCAACTATATACAACTCCATTACCCCGAACAAAGTATTTCGCAGAATATGCACACTACACACAGTTACATCCACGGAGAAACTCAAATGCACGACAACAGATTTATGCGAGAGAACGAGGCAAACCTCGTGGAATTTCGAACTGTAATAAAATATAACAAACCGACGAAATGCGTTAAATATCTCTTATCTTCCTTAGCTCGCGTATTATCCCGTAAATTTGCGATTAAAAAATTGTTTGCCAAAGTATAATAGCGCAAACGATGAGCTAACGTAATGCGCACGAATTGTACGCGAGTTTCTATTTTGTATATATTGTTTTATCTTTTTTTTTTTCTTAATAAAACACATAACAAATTTACCGGAATACAAAGCAAACATAATACTAAATTTCATTCGTATTACTTTTTACTCAAATTTCCAGTCTCTATGGTAAATGGTAATTTATTATTTTTCATTTTTTTCATATTTATTCAAGTTTTGCATTGACGCGTGTACGCAGCTAACTGGTTCATCTCGATATTATCAGCTCGCGGGAAAATTTTTCGCAAACGCGCGTACTATCGTGTTGCTAACAAGTTACATATAAGCAAAAATATAAATAATAAATAAAAATACTAAGAAATGTATCAGAGGAACATAGACGCGTAAGAGAAGCAAAGAAATGTTGGCAACTCGCTTAGTTGCCAGTCCAATATATTGTACAATTTTATTTCATTTTTGTCGTTGGACGTTTTAAACCGAAATGGACATTTTTGTACCTTTGTGGGTTATATTCACAATTGTTTCCTTCGAGTTGTTTAATTTTGCAACATTCTGTTTCAAGTTATTGGATTGGCAACTAAGTGATTGCGGCTTTTACCATTACCATCTAATGAAAAAATCCGCAATCGCTTGGTTGCCAGCGCGATATAATCGCAGCTATCGTTTCGCAGCTGCGACGCTTCCCAGTTTCGAAATTGCTGCGAGACATCAGGGCAACTCGTTGCCGAGCATCTTGGCTCCTCTGGGCCGCGAACGGAAGGCTTGTTTTGCCTTGGCACAGCTAGAGACGACGATGCACGCGTGATGCAGTTAGGCGTATGCAAATGGCCGGCTGCAATTAAGTCTACGGCGCAGCCTGCATTTTTTACACGCCTTAACTCCGGAGTAATTAGCATGCGGTCACGGTTTAAATGCAAATACCTCGGTGGCAAGAGACTTTCAGAAATGGCCGCGCTACGTTTGGTAAAAATGCCACTCCGAGGATGTGTGTCATAAACCGTAACAGATGATTTTTTAAGACGACGTGATGACCAAGCGATAAACAGATAAATCGACCGAAGAAAATGGGAAGTTTACGTGAAAATATTGTAATTCGAATTTCTCACAGGTGTCAGAGACGACGTGAATGTTTCCAGCAGCTGTTAGCTCAGATTCAGAAACCTTTGTTGCTTGAAATGAGATTAATTAATGTACAAACGATTAGAATGGAATGAAAATATTATTCTAAATTATTACGACACAAATCTGTTTTACTGCACTCGGCCTGCGTTTCCATTTAATCGTCGTTTCCGCGCTTTTCAATTATTCTACGTATTGTAACGTAGGACCATCAATGTTTCGCTAATTAACATTCACTTAAAATATTCTCCCATTTGCCTATACTTGTTTGTACACGAGAATTCGTAAATCAAAATTAATAAATTAGATATGCAAATAAATAACGATACGACACTTTATTGCCGTGCTATACAATTAGTATGACAGTGTCGCGACTATTTTCCATTAAAAATACTCGGCTGATTTTCCTACAGAAATATCTATTTTAGTTTGATAAATGTTTAGTAGGTGGAATAACGTGTTTGTATTTTAATTATTGTGCTGATATCTACGCGCCGTGCCACCCTCTGACGCAAATAACGAATATTAATTGTACGAACAAATAGCGGCGTGTGACGAATATTGATTTAGTCGTAACATTATTATATTGGTATATCTTACAATCGAATTATTGAAGAATTCGTTTTCCAAATTATTCACAATTGTTTGCTTCGATTTGTTTAATTTGCAACATTCTGTTTCAATTTGTTGCATTGGCAACTAAATGTTACTGTTTTCGACAATAATTCTCATTTAACTATAGATACGTTCTAATGCAGCATATTGCAACAGTATGCATTGTACGAAACGGCTATATCTTCAATGAAATTTCGCAAACAAAATCTTTCCTGTCACTTGGACAGGTAAAAATTACAACGAGATAGCACAGGTGTTTGTTCCATTTATGGAAGATTTAAATATACAGATACAGTCACAGACTCACATCTTTATACAAACCTAATCTGTCGAACGTTGTGATCTTTACTTTGATAGAACAAAATTGATAAAATAATATAAAACGAAAAATGCTGTGTGTCCGTTGTTTCCTTATAAAAGGAAAGAAACTTTTCGGACGACCTGATATTAAATACGACTAAAGTAAAATATTTGTTATGATATTTAGAATATGGAAGATTATACGAATCTCTGTTTAAAATATTAGGTCATCCCATAAGTTCGTGCCGTTTTTCGAGCGGTTATACATGTTAAGATTGTTTACATACCTTTCAGTTTCATGAAAAAACGCAATCCCCCTCACGTTGTACAACTTCCCCCCATTTTTCTGGTAGGGCCATTATTCCGTCTCGATAAAAGTTCTCTCGTTTTTCTTTAAAATAATTTTCTAAGCTATTTTTGAGAATGTCGATATTTTCAAATTTTTTACCTACTAAAAAGCGTTGTAATGCTCTGAACAGGTGGTAATCAGACGGGGCAACGTCCGGGGAATATGGGGGATGTGNGTAAAATTTCCCAATTAAATTCGGACAATTTTTTTGTAACGCTTTTCGCGACACGCGGTCTAGCGTTGTCGCGATGGAAGATAACGTTGTTCCTATTCGCTAAACCTGGTCGTTTTTCAGCTAGTGCTTCCCTTAATTTTTCTAACTGAGTGCAATATTTGTCCGAATTAATGGTATCACCGCTAGATAAAAGTTCAAAGTAGAGTATTCCTTTATAATCCCACCATACGCACGAAAGAACTTTACGTGGATGTAACCCTGGTTTTGCACAGCGTTGAGGTGGCTGATTTCGTTGGGACCAGCTACGTTTCCGTTCAGGGTTCTCGTAAAGTATCCACTTTTCATCACCAGTTACCAGGCGTTTAAGGAACGGCTCGTGTTTATTACGCGCAAGTAACGACACACAGGCTGTCGTTCGTTCAAGACGGTTCCGTTCCGTAAGTTCATGGAGCACCCAAACGTTCAACTTTGACACCATCCCCATTTTTTTTAAACACCTATGAATCGTTGTCTTAGGTATTTTCAGAACATTCGACGTCTCTTGAACCGTCAACCTTCGTGATTTTTCAACAAGATCCGGAATTTTATCTTCGTCTGTCCGAGGAGGACGCCTGGAGCGTTCCTCGTCTTCTAAACAGAAATTCCCAGCATTAAAACGTTGGAACCACTTCCTACAGGTGCGAGATGAAAACGCATTTTCTCCGTAAACAGCACAAATGTTTTTCGTGGCAATTGTTACGGAACTTCCTTTCCGAAATTCATATAACACGAGATGTCGAAAATGGATACGCGTTTCACTCGTGATTTTTTACTGTTAGAAGTCACTGTGTTCGCTATATTACGATCTTATACCCACGAAAATCTGCTCTAGCCTGTTCTCGAGCAGCTAAGCTCGAGTGCATTGGTCCCTTATCGCCGTATGTTTATAAATCGACACATGAAATGTATACACAAAAGTCGGCACGAACTTATGGGATGACCTAATATATTCGACTCACTTGTATGGAAAATATGAATTTGCATAAAAATTTCCAGCCAAATAATAACAAGTCACGTCGACATATTTATTTTTATTTAATCTCACGAGTTCAAGTATCTAAATCTGTGAGTTGCTTTTATTTAAAACACGTGGCCGTGGATTAAAAGGAAATTTACAGCTTACGGATCACAGCTGATAGTCTTGAATTACAGATTGTCATAAACTTGCATTTATTTCGTTAGCAATCGTGTAACATACGCAGTCCCGAGCCGAATCTGGTATTCTTTTATTAAAATGCACGAATTTTATTACTCCTTTCAATTTTCGTAATAGTTTGTTAAATATACGTACGTATATGTGTACGTAAATATTTGAGACGTTTCAACGTTAAATAAGATATTTTTCAGTTGTACATTTTCAACGATAAAAATACATTTATCTGCATGTTGATTAAAATAGACAGTTCTTTCGTGGAACGTTTCATCGACGGATATTTGTAAAATAAAACGTAAGAGATTTGCATTATTGACACTTATGAAAAACAATGTGCACGAAGCTTAACGACGAGTTCGTAGGATTTACGAGTTTAAATTAGACTTGTAAAAGCTATCTTTATTTATCAGCTTATTTTAAGGTTCCATTGAGAACAAAACCATAGATCTGTAATTTGTATATATTTGAAATAAACGCCATTTATGGTCATAATTACGTAGACGACAAAAGTGAAATAAAATTGTACAATATATTGGGTTGGCAACTAAGTGATCCCGCATTCACTTAGTTTTCAATCCAACAAATTGAAACAAAATGTTCCAAATTAAACAAATCGAAGCAAACGATCGTGAATGATCCACAAAAGTACAAAAATATCCATCAAGCTTTAAAAGGTTCAATTATCGCATTTGCAGCTCTAAATTTCAAAATTACAATCCACGCAATAATTTCTTTCGCGACTAAGAAATAGCGCGTTGAGTATAACTGAACGTAGAAGTAAAATGTTATCCATAGAATATTTTCTATAAATAATAGTAACGAGTATTATTAATTATCAAATGATCAGGGGCAAAATTAAAAATTTTTAAGTCACCGCGTCTCGTGTAATTGAGCTTCCTGTTACGTTTTTCATTTGTTCTAACGTCAGTTTTATTATCTTTTTATTGCAATTCGCCTCTGGGAAATGTCAATTCTTTCGAGTAGAATTCTAGAAAATATTTCTAAACTCAAGTTTCGTACAACTCTGTTCAACGAATATCTCAAAAACGTACAATGTACAATTCGATCGACGAAAATGTAATTCCCAAAGGCGAAACTGAGCCTATTCTCTAATTCTAAAAATCTATTTAGTTGCATAACTCATTGGTATTCAAGCGGTTTGAAACGTTCTGCGATCGACTAATTCCCAGAAAATGTCTCAATTTCTACTAAAATATAGTGTGCATGATTAGCGTTTACTTTTCCATTGATCAGTTTGGCTTTCGCGTGGCATATTTTCTGTAAACGTTTCAACGTAGTCGTTACGTAGCAACTGTATTTGATCGATTGAAATTTCAATAGAATTATTTCCTTATTTATCTTCATTTTATTCAAATTAGAATTCCTCCTTCTAAAAATACTTTCTCCCAAGTATCAGCAGATTATTCGATAACTAAATATTATATTCTTAATTCAACGAAAGCAAAAGAAATAAAAATAAAAAACGAACACACCATCGTCGCGATTAAACTATTTCAACCACAAGAATTATTTAAATATACAATATTTTTTCTCAAAACGTTTAAAAACTATTCTCTCAGCGGTGTGTTCCTAAAATTGATTCTTGACTTCGTAACGAAACGATCTAATGAAAAAAGCAAATACAAATTGTCTGAAAAAGGGTATTGTTACAGGAACGCAAATAGCAGGAAAACGGAGTAAAGCAATATAAAATAGAAAGCTGCAACGAATTGATAAAACTCGTCCATTTCACGGTTACAAATCTCCTCAGCGATAATAATAAAACAGTATTAACCGCGGGAAAACAAGCGGAAATAATGTCATTTCCAGCGCTCCGTTTTCACCAGCCGCGCTTCAAACAATAGACTAAAAAGGAGACGAAATAAAAATACGACAAAAAGAAAAAAGAAAACGGAAGAAAAAAAAAAAGAGCAAATATAGTCTCGTCAGGCTCTCGACAATTTCTCTCGGTAATCGAGCTCGTATTGGATTAGAACTTGAAACGACGTGTATAAATCGCTTGTATCCGCTTACCATTAGTTTGCCTGGTTTTCGTTTCCGGTTTGACTCGACCAGAAACAGGGAAAAGAGAGAGAAAGACAGAGAGTTCGTCGTTAATAATTATCATGGCGAACGAACTGAAAAGCCCGCGGATTATGCTCGGTATATCGGCGAGCTCGTTACGCGCACGAGGGATTAAGACGCGGCAAACGACACTTTATTTTTATTGTTTCCGGGTAAAGGGCGCAGGCGAGTCTGCGGCTTCGTATAATTATGCTTGGGTTACAGACCGGATTAAATACACGTCCAGCCCTGTGTATCTTACATTTACGCCGGATTAACGCGAATTATAATCTCATTGCACACCTTCGCTCTTTACGCGCGCCAGGGTTAACGAAGTTACGTATTAACGAGAAATCAGAGATAGGAATATGTTACTGTTTGCGCGATTATCGTTTGTTGGCCATGCGGTTTATCGAAGTTCGCCTATGGCACAGCCATCGCACAGAGAAAACGCAATACCGTGAACAACGACAGCGCGAGTTTCCAACGAGGCGTCTCGTCGCACGGCCCGTTTTACAAACGTACAATTTACAGTTTGGAAAATTCACTTTGTTCATGTTCTCACGGACGACTTAAGCTTGCAATTTTGTGTCTACACTTCCGCGGAAATAACATTTCAGCGAACGATGAACCGATCTTTCGACGTTACGACACCTGCAGCTCTCAAAGGGAAACAGCCAGTTCACTGGGATTAATTTTTCTTTGAAATTGCACCCCCCCAAACGCGAATTTCGCGTTGTTTCGTATTAAATACGTTTAATAAGAATTCTCGAATTTTTCCCACGCGAGCTTCCTCTTCCTTAGGTCTGAGGTTCTGTTCGTAGGTTCACTTGGCCGAACTTTCGTTACGATTTCAAAGCAGATCAATTTGAATCGCGTTTCGGTTTGCACCGGCTGCTGACGAAACCACGAGACTGTAACCACAAACTTGCTGTTTAATTCACATCAAAGTAACCGACCTTTTTTTTCTTTCTTTGTGTCATTGCAGGACAGGGAGATGATTATCTGACCGTATCTCTGAGAGACGGAGGGGCAGCCGTGGGCATGACGTTGGCTAAAGGAAGATTAGATCTGCACATAAAGCCAGTCCGAATCCGGTTCGACGATAATCAGTGGCACAAGATCATCGTGCTGAGGAAGGTTCAAGAGGTAATGAGATTCATTCGTTTCATCTCCTTTCCACAGGCTCGTGAAATGGATTGAATTTTATGAAAATTACAAGCAACCAATGATACGACGAGTCGGACACTCGCTTACTTTTCACACACATTTTGCAGTTTAATGTGCACCGTCACACCTGATAACTACGTATCGGCGAATAAATCCTGTGCATTCTTTATTATCAACTTATCGTTACGACGTGGTAAAATTGCTTTTGAATAATTAATGGATACGAAATGAAATTAATAAATATCGACGGGTATAAAATAGAATAATTTCATCTTTTACGAGACTAATTGTAGCACGATTGTTCGATAAAATTTTTCAACGAAACGTTTGCGCAAAAGTTATTCAAAACTACACATCAAATAAGAAAGCTTTTTCGAAACTTACGTCGCCATTAGTTTAAGAAATAGTTACTTGATATTAGTAGAAACTTGGACGAAACGACTTAAACGAAAAAATCACTTTCTTTTGATTTATTTTTCAAGGATGATTTCGACGAAATTTCGGTATCCATAGCGTGTCGCTATTGTGAATGCCCCTTGCGTCTTGGGTATCACGACGCTGCCTATTGCAGCAATAAAATTCTATTACGTGTTGGTTCTATAAACAGACGATATGTATCGCTTCTGGTCATTAGTTCACTCATTAATTTATACAGTTTGCTAACATTCGTGTGCTGTTACTGTAAATTGACTAAAGTATAGCTCTAAGCCACTTACCTTTTCCGGTAATTTCGTGTCGCACGTGTAATTTACTACTTTGCCGTGGATCAAAATCGACGAAGCTTCCACAGGGAAAGAGCTTGCCGCTCCTAGCGTGCATTCAATTGAATATTTTAAATCGCTCGTCACACGCGCTCCCGTTTCCTCCATGTTTTATTCAACGCCGAAGCGAATAATAAGCTTCTGCTTGCGCGCATCCAGCCCTTTTAATAATGATTCTCCAGGAAGGCAGAGAGCTTAACAAGTTTTGGAAATATACTTGCATGCTGGCGTACTTCTGCATTCGCAAACAAACCGCCTGCTCTCTACGTATTTGCTCCGTGTCTTCTGCCTTTTTTCGCGCCAGTTTACGGGTTTTCGTTCCTCGTTGTAAAAATCGCGCAGAAACGCGACCACAGTCCTATTTAAATTGAAATTGATATTTCGGTTTGGTGTTACGAAGCCAGCGAATGGATAACGTTATTTTTCACCATCTGATTGCATTTATTTTCGAAAAACACTTTCCTCGAGTATTCATAATTAAACCGCGACTGTTTAGAGAGTTTCTGATCGCACGTAACGTAATTATTGATATTTGTTTCTTACAAATCGTTCGTCAATTACATGTTTTTTGTAGCCGACGCCACAAACGCAAAGAAGGAATTGTTTTCGAATTTCTTCGAAATTCTCCGTCGTTTCATCGCGCATTTAATCGGAAGATTATCAGTGATAATAATTACATAGGTCTATTATGGGGTATTTATGCGAATTCAGAGCTTTTTAGTATGCGCTGAACTACCACACCAGTCAAATCTGGTTTTACAATTTTATTTTAAAATTCCTGCTTCGTATTATATTTTTTCCGCAATGATGTAATGACTTTCTCAACGATAACTAAAAGAATAGTATAATGAATTTTATTTGTTCTTCATGTATTCAGACCGAAAATAATTTTGTATCGAAGCTACTTATACCAATAGCAGTGAAAATGACTGGTACTTGTCAAACTGTACAGGAGTCCTGCACTCTTTTTATCGAAGCCCAATTAACCAGCTTCCTCGTTATCTACAACTTGTCACACTTTTTTCAAATTTTTACGTATCATTCGATATGACGATATCAGTTATCAAGAAAATTCTCGATCGATCGCTGGATCGCTAGATGCTGACGCTAGAAATTGACTGGGACTTGTCAAAGTGTACAGGAGTCCTGCACTCTTTTTGTCGAAGCCCAATTAACCAGCTTCCTCGTTATCTACAACTTGTCACACGTTTTTCCAATTTTTACGTATCATTCGATATGACGATATCAGTTATCAAGAAAATTCTCGATCGATCGCTGGATCGCTAGATGCTGACGCTAGAAATTGACTGGGACTTGTCAAAGTGTACAGGAGTCCTGCACTCTTTTTATCGAAGCCCAATTAACCAGCTTCCTCGTTTTCTGCAACTTGCCACACGTTTTTCCAATTTTTACGTATCATTCGATATAACGATATCAGTTATCAGAAAAATTCCCGATCGATCGCTAGATCGCTAAATGCTGAAGCTAGAAATTGACTGGGACTTGTCAAAGTGTACAGGAGTCCTGCTCTCTTTTTATCGAAGCCCAATTAACCAGCTTCCTCGTTTTCTACAACTTGCCACACGTTTTTCCAATTTTTACCGCGTATCATTCGATATGATGACATCAGTTATCAGGAAAATTCCCGATTGATCGCTAGATCGCTAGATGCTAACGCTAGAAATGCACAGCAGTCGAAACGACTGGTTCTACAATTTTATAAATGTGCCAACCCTCGTTTAGGTCGATCATGGTCGCAGATGGATTAATAATAGCAAGAATGTAGCATTAAAGACCATTTAAAGACCAGACATTTTCACTGGTTTTGTAGAAATAGCTTCTAGTTGTAGTCTTAAACACAGATTTCGCTCATCAGTACTCTACTTTGGATTCTTCGCACACATATTATGCATTGTATGCATTTTTCTACCTTTAACCCTTTGAGCGCTATGAACGCATATATGCGTTCTCACATGAACATTCAATTTAGGCTGAAAGTGGCGTGATAAATAGACGTATGAATGTTATCCACCTCACATTCTGATGATTTCGTTGAAACGAAAGAGAACTAATTATCAAACTGACAAAATGTGTAGCAGACTACAATGCCTTCGAAAAAAATACGCAGCACTCAACAACGCTGCGCTCAAAGGGTTAAATTTCTTTTAAAGACAAGTCTCGGAGTAACTTTTCAACGTCTCAGACCTCTCAGATCTCTCAGAAACGCTCGCTCCATTCTCGATCGTTCGTCAACCGTACAAATTCTCACTGCCCGGATCTATCGTCCGCTTCTCTGCGATTTACTGTTTCGAGAATCCAAAGCCATAGATAAAAGACGGTTTTCTATTTTCGAATTTGCAAGTGTATGGAGGTTGCAAGTCTCAGTCGGGGAAACTTCATGAAATATTAATGCTCGGCATCGACGTTGGCCGGCTCCTCTGTCTTTCATCATCGATCCGCCTCTAGAATTTCGTGAACCTCGCTGAATTCTTTCTCATTGGAGCGTGAACACGGAAAAGAATGTGAGCAACCACGCGACGATAGATATTAGTCTCATGGCGTTTCTTCGCGAGCTTGGAAATGTTTTCCAATAGCTGTCACGCCGTTCGCCCGTGCAGCTTCGTTTCTCCTGGCAATTGAAAACACGTCGATAGTCATTGTCGTCGAGTCGGTTCATTAAACTTTATTGTAAATAGCTGCGCGATTTCGCGGCCACTTTATCGACACCGCAGTGCATTTTATCGAACGAGCGCACGACGAAAGGTCGCGTATTCATTCCGCTCGTATAATGTTGTTTAAAGCGGCCGCGTTTGTCCCGTCGTCTATTTTAATATTAAACACGATGCTATTGCCAGGACTCGATATCGGATATTAATGTGTCCTCGATGAAAGGAAAATAACTCGAATAGAGTTGAACCTGTTATTAAAACCGTGTGTCAATTTCTTCCAATCGTCCCCTGTCAAAGGAGGATTGCTATTTTTAATCAAACGTATGAAGACACCTGGTCGCGATAAATCTTTTTCTAGCGGGAAGATTCTGTTCTTTGTGTTCCTTGCTTGCATCAACTTACTCTCGAATCTCATTGCACTTGTGTCAGAAAAATTTCACGAATGTAGAAGATACGAAGTGTAAGACATTTGCAGGGTGAAACGATAGTCTGTCTCGGTTCTGGGTTCTCAATCGCGTTAATAACAACGCGAATTTGCATAAACGTTTGCAGATTGTTAACGAGATACCTTTAATGATAGTTTACGAAGACAAATTTGCCAAATATGTTGAATAACGTGGTAATATTTTGGATTTTCAGCAGCCTTGTGCCACGCACATGTCTGACCATACATTGACCACTGCTACTTGTGCACCTACCTCTTCGCAGCTCAGTTTGTGATTTAAACATATTTCAGTACGTTGCTACGTATGCAGTGCCATAAATATATACGCCATGAATTTATACAATTTATATAAAAATATACGGTAGATCGACAGAAAGATAAACCGTTCGACAGCAACGTTCTTCTCTGCGATCTTCATTTATACTCAGCTTCTAATGTACGAAACGTGGGAAGGTTAAAATTGCCCACGTGTGTGTTCAATTTCACCATATTCAAGATTGCCATTTGATCTGTAACGGCACTCGACAGCAAACTTTCCAACAGTTTCCAACTCTGACGACAACAGCGCTGTGGTTAGCGTAATTGGTTACGAACGCTGCAGACCCAGGTTCGAATCCTGGCACTCGTAGTCCTGTTTTTCGCGATTCCTAGAAGAGAAGAAGGGAGCGGATGGTTGAAAGAAAACCCTGATGAAGACAAAAATCTTATACACCAGCAGTGCCTATCACGACCTATCCACCTCAGATCTATCGTCTGTTCGATCCAATCTACAGGACTACTGTACACCAGATTCACGCTGTGTCTGCAAGTGTCTGCAACGTACGGCTATGAAAGAATCAACTTTTCCTGTGTGCGGATGATGGACAGTCTGAACGATCTGCACGAGACCTCGTATTAACCTCGTTAAAAGCGGAAACACAGCGGACTCGGGTCGATTTCGTTGTTCACCATCGGTGTCCCGAAGCAAATAGATCGGCGAACGGACGTGAGAGCAATATCGTTAGTGTGTTCTGGGTATACAGCGACATTCATCGCGTATTACGCGCCATAGGGTCGCTAATGCAATTATTTACGCGTTAACATGGCGGTAGAGGAGAGGCGAGCCTAATACCGGTTTGTCGATTTAACACCGCCACGTATTCGCCATCGTCGAATCGATTCTGTTCGCGTCAACAATCATCAGCCGAGTTGGACGGGATTCATTTACTCGGCCTAGTTTTTATTTCCATTCGTTTCTATGCTCGTTTCGCTGTCATTCGCGTTTCAACGACTTACGTTTCCTTTTAACCGGTTAACTGCCTTTCACGAACGGAAACTTCATTTCGGTGCGTCTGACGTGTACACTGGGCTTGGCAACTAAGTGAATACGGATTTTGTCATTAGCTGGTATTGACAAAAGCCGCAATCACTTAGTTGCCAAGCCAATAGATTCCGCAGTTAAGTGAACAAATATCTTGTTTCATATTTGTACTTCATCGACAGCATGGAGGAAGGTAGAGTTCTTTATGGTTTTTTCTTACTCGAGCGCATCATTCAGGCTACGTGAACCTTCAATTTCGTATGTTTATTCGCTTGTAATTATATTCTTCCCTTCAGTGTCTTTATCACACGCGTGTGGTTTCAAAATTTGTCTACTTTTTAGAATTTAAAAACCTCGTGAAACGCAATGCGGCTATAACTAAACGTTTCAATTTCTTAAACCGACAACTCGTTAATTGCCCAGGTTTTTACAAGGCTGTACAAAATTTTGCAACGATTTTTCAACTCGCCGAACAACCAGCGAACGCTCGTTTCTTACATCAGTCAACTTCTTCTTTCTTTCTTCGAACGACCCACACGATCATTCCAGCTACGTTCGCCAACGTAAACGAGACTTTACGCCTTCCTTTTACTAAATTTTCCCGAGCTCGTTCGGCCGATGTAAACCGCAAGACGTTTGCAACGAGCGGCAATCCAAGCTGTCAGGCTCTTCATCGTCCGCTTGAAGAATCCCATTAACGTGCTTAACGTCGCATTGACCGGCACCGATCACGAACAAATAGGCAGACGATCGAGCAGGACGTGGAGCGTTGGGGGAAATTAACCAGAGTGCCGTTACCGGGAACATTAGCGCGGGTTCCGCATGGCTTTGGCGACCTAATTCATAGCTCCTTGCACATCCGCAGCCCTTAAATCGTTGGCGTGCACGCTGCCGCGATGCATTCCCCGCGCGGCTATCTCCGATACAAGATAACCGATAGTCCGCCAGAAATAGATAGTCCCAGTGCCTCTTCTAAGATCCCACGCGGCAAATGAAACGCGATTATGTCCCCGTTCCCTTCGCCAAGATGGACGGCCGTGCGAGGCTCCGTATCGAATTCGATTCGCATGGGACACTGCCGTGATTTAACGTCGTCATCGATCGCGCATCGGCTCTGTTATTAGCTTCGATCGGCTACAGGCGAACGATTATGCTACCGGTGTTGGTGAAAATTCATATTTTCGCTGATCTTCGCCTGGCAGTGAGAGGATCGTCGTTGAACAAGAATCGTCGAATGTCCAGCCAACTACGAAATTTTGAGAGATAAAAGAGTTGTAGAAATGTCTGATGCAGTGCGTAAATAAATACAGCGTAGCAGTCTGAAATTGGAATTTACAATGGAAATACCGCTAATTAAGCGGAGGAATTTTCTCGTCTCCAGTTTTCCGTAGCGATTCGTTTTTTCGCATTTTACCCGTATTTCCACATCTCAAGTACGTGATTCTAGCGTTTATTTTTCCCGACTTGGCGATTATATGCAAAAATGGCTCTGCGCCTGATTTTGTGCACCTGCATAGGGACATGTTTGAAAAGAAATCAGAAATAGGGTCATCAAGCGAAGCTGGAGAAAATCAAGACGTGACTCGTTTTATATTCGACGGATTTGCAAGATTTTGTTTGTCATCTTTGATATTCCCAAATGAAACAATTGTTGCTTGGTATTTAAACAGAATGGGAATTACAGCGAGATGAAAAGCTCGTAGCATAACGGAGAAACAGATGGCACGAACTTGTTGCACGATAACGTAACATAATATTAGGTCGTCCGGAAAGTTTCTTTCGTTTTATAAGGAAATAATAGACGCACGATATTTTCCGTTTTATATTATTTTATCGAAGTACGGATTTATTATTTTATTTTATCAAAATAAAGATCACAACGTTCGACTTAGATTAAGTTTCATATTTGTAATAAAGATGCGTCTGTAAAAGAAAGACACTTTTCGGACAACCTAATATATCGTAATATAATAACACAGCATGAGACAGTGGCATTTGCTTGCCAAATGTTTCACGATTTTACGCTGAAATCGCCTACTTCGTATGCAACGACCTGCCATTTCCGTACAGTGCAGCGACATTCGTTAGCATCACGAGGCGTATGCGTCAGAAAATCGGGGAGCAAAAAGTTGGTGCGAGGAAATAAACGTAGAATAAATCGCAGAACGACAGGAATCCATAAAATGGCTGGCATTATGGGACAGTAGATACGACCGAGTCCGGAATCCTTAAATCGTGATTGTGTATCGTGACAGCGGCCGCATTCTCCGTGCTATCGCCGATACAAGATAACAGATAGCAGCAGAGAAATGTGTACTCTCGTTTCTCGTGCGATCGCGCGCGATAAGCGCAGCAATATTAATCGCGCACTCGTTTCCAGTAAACTACTCGTTGTGCATAGACTTTCGAAGCGTGTTTGCGTTTGTCGTTGGATCGTCAAAAGATCTTTTAAGGATGAAAATTTACCGCAAGTTACATTATCAAACATAAATATGTACGTTACGATGATCCATCGATCATTTGAGTAGGTATACAATTTTTAAAAAGCCCTACAGCGATCAAATAAACTGTAATTCGTAGAAATAGAACGCTTTCTGAAAAATACGCGTAATAACGTTAATTCAGGAGAACGATAAAGATATATCTCGGTCATGTCGGTTCAGTGCGAAAGTTTCTACGTCAATACGACCCGGTCGTGTCGGTCCGAATCATACGAATAATACAAAACCAACCAGCGATCAAAGAAACGTTAATTTAGACTCTAATAAGTTGAAATAGCACGATTTATGTAAAAATACCGCTACTTTGTAACGTTAATTTACGAGAAAGTTAAAGAAATACCTCGGTCATGTCGGTTCGGTGCGAAATATTTCCAAGTCCCTACGATCCGGTCATTTCAGTCCAATACGATTCATTCAAAACCATCGAGCTATCAAATAATCGCTATATTCGACTCGCAACATTTCGTTTCTACGTTTCAATCGTCGCGGATGTCTTCGCGATACGTCAACGCGTCTGTTCGTACTCGCTCGATCATCGTGTTCGTGCTAACAGTATTTAACTATGCGCGATGTACGTATCTTTAATAATCAAATTCTGCAAATTGAAAGGAATTGACAACGCAGAAATATAAATTTTCCATTGAAATGTAAACCTGCGTGTGTTACATGGAACGATGGTCGAAAAGTAAGGAATTAATTTATGGTATACATTTCGAAATGAATTATTTATTAATAATTAATTAATAGAAATTTAGGTAACTGCAGGTTTGCATTTCTCTCGACGTTCGCTCCACTTGTCAGTCATTTTTTACCTAAACATCTCGTCGCGTTGTACCAGCGTATTGCAACACCCACAAAGATATAAACAACGTGGAAAACAAATACGCCCTCAAAGAACAAATTTCCACGGCACCGCAAACTATCTGTCGGGCGGACCAACATGGCCGGAAGCAACGGCAAGAAACTTGCAACTTGACGGGCAAAGTTTGACAGTTTCAATCTAACCGGTCGGCCTGTGAATATACGCAGGCAAGTTCACCTTCCTTGATAACTAGTTCGCTGCTTCCTCTTCGCCGACGTCCTCCGCCTCCGACGTCCTTTCCATTACGGAGGTGGCGAGAATCGTGCGCCGCAAATATCGTTGCGATATTTCTATTGCTCGGTTCTCGTGGACGTGGAAACGCGCCAAACGCCGAACAAATCAAAGACGCGACGCACGAGTTCCGCCACGTGTCTCGCTTTTCTGTGAGACGTTCGCAAAACGATAAGACACGAAATTATTTGCAGATTTCACGTGTTATATTTATTGCGTTGGAAACTAAGTGATTGCGGGTTTTGTCAATGCCATCTAATGACAAAATCCGCAATCACTTAGTTGCCAACTCAATACATCCGTAGCTATAGCTATCACGCACACTGGTCAGCCGATCGTGAAATATTTTTGCAGCTAATTTCCAAATGGGAAAAGAAGATATATCGATGATTTACAATTTTAAGGAGTGTTGTGATTATGTTAGAATAGTTTGACGCAAGTATGAACTTGGATATATTTATTGCAAACGTGTATTACGCTGATTAACATAGCAGATATTAATAGCAATTTACTTTCTTCCCATAAATTCTATTTTAAATTTCATTGTAAGGTACTCGCAAGTAACTCACAGTTTATTCCTGTTTTGCATCATAATTCACCTACTTTGCTGAAATTCAATTTATTAGCAATATCAGAGAATAATGTATGCGCTTTATTTAATATCTGAAATTAAAATAGTTAAGTAGAATTAACCTATTAATAAAATAACCGCGAGGTTCAAACTCCGCAGGTGCACCGCACCAAGTTGACGCGTAATTATACGATAAATTTCTACTAAACAACAAGGAGAAATGCGCGCTCTTATTGGATAAAAGATTATTCGCGCCACTTTAAGCAACGTAGGTAGCCTTTGCCGGTTTTTCATCTGGCCATTTGAAACTTCGAAACACCCTGACCTTTGGAAACTTCAACTTTTATTTTTAAGGCAGATTCTGCAGAAAATGCGATCAAAGAAACTGATGGGATATTCTGATTTTTGCGAACCATTGTATATTTACGATATATTCTCGTATTTTGCGCTTCTCCTAACTTTTTGATGTTTCAACCAAGCATTTAGAGTAAGTTACCACCGAGTATATCTTTTCGTTTGAAGATTCGCGCCATATTCTATTTATTAGTCGAAACGTCATAACTGAAACTGAAGAATTTTTCTCTATCGTAATGGTAACATGAGATTCCATAATTTTAACCCTAAGAAGATTTGTTTAAAGATTCACCCCACTTTCCAATTTTTAGTCTAAACGTCATAAATGAAACTGAAGAATTTTTCCCTATCGTAATGGTGACATGAGATTCCATAATTTTAACCCTAAGAAGATTTGTTTAAAGATTCACGTCACTTTTCAATTTTTAATCTAAACGTCATAAATGAAACTGAAGAATTTTTCCCTATCGTAATGGTAACATGAGATTCCATAATTTTAACCCTAAGAAGATTTGTTTAAAGATTCACCCCATTTTCCAATTTTTAGTCGAAACGTCATAGTTGAAACTGAAGAATTTTTCCCTATCGTAATAGTGACATGAGATTCCATAATTTTAACCCTAAGAAGATTTGTTTAAAGATTCACCCCACTTTCCAATTTTTAGTCTAAACGTCATAACTGAAACTGAAGAATTTTTCCCTATCGTAATGGTGACATGAGATTCCATAATTTGAACCCTACGAAGATCGAGCTTTTCTTTAGCTTGCAAGACGAAATAAATTTTCACTTATTATCATCTTCTTCGTTATTATCATTCTTCACTATTATCATCACGTAGTAGAAACGTACATTTCGAACGGTTTCGTGAAGAACACACGACACATTAAAACTTCAATATCTTCTTCATTTAATTAATAACAATGCAATTCTATATTTTCATCGAGACACCTGAGCAAACGAAACCTACGAAGAGATTCGTTTCAACCACCAAATATTGCAACAAGTATCTCACTTCGTATTTTTTATATTTCCCTGTGTTACGTAGATGTACATTTTGCATGAACATATTGTTAAATATGTCACAAAATTACTAACACTGATATTCAATTATTAAATATATTTCCATAAAGGCACAAAAATTCGCAGTCCACTATAAAAGTTTAAATTTTGCGCAAACACTTAACAAACGTTTAATGTAACAAATTTAAATAACAAACTTAATTCAAACTTTGCCCTGTTGCAAAAAAAAAAAAAAGGAAAAAGGAAAAAGAAAAGGAAGATACAATATGAAATCTCATCGTCAGAGTATCAGGAGCAAAGTGTTCCGTTACATTACATCCGTTAACATTTTCCTCTACTTTCCCATATCATCGAACAGTCCTGTCTCGTCGAATACCTCGTTTCCCCCATTACGAATATTCCCGACGGAATTATGGAATACGCGGCATTCTCGTCGATTGGCAGTCGAGCTTTCGATCAAAGACACCGGCATACCTTTGGTCCGGGTATGTCAATAACGGGCCGACGTCTTTCGCACCATCTGCTCGCTAGTCGTTCCTTTATGATTGATGAAGCAACCAGCCTGACGTGGACCGATTATATCGCGAGTAACGTGTGCGCGTGCTACAGTAGACGCAGATATCGTACGACGTATGCAAAGAGGGTGATCTTCTCCTGGCCAAAAAGATAGTCCAGATTTCTTTAATTTCCCAATGACGCGCGTAAAGTTCTTCCTCTGTGGCGTATAATATTAATTATGAGCTCAAAACTTACGGTTCGTTGAAATTAATCAAAAATATTATGAAGTTTAGTGTATGACAAACAAAATTGTACTATCGGATAAATATCTGACCCGAGATTCTAAGTCACATTGTATAGCAGGACACGTAACGATGAGTTAGGCGAAATTTCTTCGTTATGACGCAATTGTTCATTGCCATTAAATGATAGCGTTGGAGTATACAGTGGAAAACATGGAACAAATTTTTGTTCGCTTTGAATACATTCGATCGTCCCATAATTATCGGCCAATGATCAAATTGCGGATTTTTACGAACTCGCGGGAAGCTTCAAGACGCAAAATTACATAGAATATGAATATTACGAGAATGTGCAGTACGTACAACGTGTGATAATTCGGCAGGTGAAACGAGTCTTTGTCCAGGGCCTACTATTTTAATTAAACTAATTAGCTCATGCAAATACGAATTTGCATAAATATTCGCTGCCTGTTGGACAATTATAGACCGAAATCCATGGTAATCTGACTACTCGTCGTTTGCTCTAAACTCGAGCCGCTCGTCACTCGCTCCACGCGATGCTATGATTCGCGCGATACTCGCGAAATTTTTCCATCGTCGAACGCTTAATTCGAACAATTAATTGCGATAGACGAGACGCGTGTTGCTCTTCCAGAGCCGAGCCAGTTGCTCGGCTTCGTCGAATGGCTTGAAGAAATCGTTGCCACCGTGTAGACGTTTGAACGGCTGCTATTTCTTAGCTGCTTTTCAGCTGTGTCGTTTCCGGCCTCGTGAGACTCGCTTTAAGCTCGATGAATGACGAAACGATTAAAGAAGGCGGAAGGATTAAAAGACGAAACGCTGTATCGGCGTGTAAAAGTCTCGTCTGAGCGACTGCAAGGAATCTCGTTGCTGGAATTCTCGAAGAAGGATCGCGGTATCAAAGAGACGCCGAGGATTATCGAGAGCTCCGTGGAAAACGTAAATATTCGAACAATATTTCGATTATCACTTTGTCGGAAGATTTCAAAAAATCGCCCCATCAGTAGCCAAGTTATCAAGTTCAATTAGTGAAATTAGAAAAATGTTATTTATCTTTGATCGCTTTGTATTTTTCGTTTTCTCTGTGATTCTTCTTCTGTGGTTTTCTCACTTCTTCGTCGTTGATTCGATGCTACAATTTGTACAAAACGTCTTCGCGTAAAATGTAAAACATAGAGAATTAAAAATGCGTTCGTTTTAAATATTTCGCGTGTTTGTTCGTCATCATTGCAGTCTCTAAACTTGCTAGAAATATAAGGAAGATATGAAGAAACATAAGATACAAAGAAAATTTTACGTTGTCTTCTTCAATCGGATAATAGCAATACAATTGGAAAATCTACAGAAATAACACGAATATTCTGCTAATTAAAAATGCGTTCGTTTTAGATACTTCGTGTGTTTGTTCGTTAGCATTGCAGTCTCTAAACCTGCTAGAAATAAAAGGAAGATATGAAGAAACATAAGATACAAAGAAAATTTTACGTTGTCTTCTTCAATCGGATAATAACAATACTATTGGAAAATCTACAGAAATAACACGGATATTCTGCTAATTAAAAATGCGTTCCTTTTAGATACTTCGCGTGTTTGTTCGTTAGCATTGCAGTCTCTAAACTTGTTAGAAATATAAGGAAGATATGAAGAAACATAAGATACAAAGAAAATTTGTACGAAAATTTGTAGTTTTCCCTCATCTGTTGCATTAAACAGTTTATGTATACAGTGGATGGAAAATTCGAAGAAAGAAGAAATCGAAGTATCGTTCCTTATCTACGTGGAATTCTGTTTGAATCTATTTCGCACTATGTTCGGTTCATTTTTCAGAATATTAGTTACGATAGTCGAGTCTGCATTATAAATTCTTCTAAAACTGGGTCGATCGGGTTTACGTGTTCACGCGTCTTTCAAATACGACGCCACGGCACGTAGAAAAAGAAGAGTTTTATGGAAATTGCAGAAAAATGTATTCCATCGTTAAGTCAATAAGGAAAATACAAGGACAGAACAGAATATTAACGAGATTCATCTTAATTCATAATGTTATTACCATTGGCAGAAGAATTATTTTTCAGCGTAACATCCTGGACAATTATCTGGAACGTACCTCGTTATCACGTCCGTATCATAATAATCGAGGAATTAGAATTGTAAACGACGTAAGATAAACAGCGATTTTTTACAAAGCAAAAATGTAAATTCCGCGTAAAGTATGGAAAAAGATAGAAGCGTCGAAATGATTTATTTCAGCTTTGGAGACTGTCGTATGATAAACCTAAGTGATAATCCTAAATGCCAATCACACTGTGGTTTAAAAAATGAACACAGCACGATAGATGTGTAATTAAATAAATTTAACAAATCCAATGTAGGAACTAATTTTAAAAAATAGAGAACGTTCATTTTTAACTATTCCATAGTGCGTGGAGTACATCGTTGCAGATAATTGCAATTAAAAAGAAAATTGTCGAATAATAAAGAATTACAGTGAAGAAATATTAGCGAGGAACAAAGTGCCTGAATATTAATGAAATTAAGTAGATATTCCTTCTTTTGATAAGAATCTATTTTGATGATAAAGTATCTCGTATTTTGCAATTTTTCAAATTGGAAAAGGATTAAAAGAATGTAAGTTTACTCAGTTTGATCCTGACGCCTAATTAAGTTACAAGCATTATATTATGAAAGTTCATTTCGTCCAACTTCGTTTCCTAACTAACAAACTAAATTATTCAAACTTAATTTCCTCGATAAATTCGTATCCTTTCTTCGTTCTTTCTTCAAGTCCGTAAAGTTAAAAGTCCATAGAATTGTAGCGATAAGCGACGCAAGTATACAAATAATAAGAAATAATCTTCACGTTTGCTTCTTAAGTCGTTTAATTTTTAATGTTTCAACTTCCCACTTATACCGAGCTCGTCGCATCAATTTTTCCGTTTCCACGCTTGTCCGACGTTCCAATTCCAATACCCTCGTCGCACTGTTAATCCCTTGATCGCTAGCACTTTCTGTAAGTCCAAAGTAAAACCGCGGCTCTACCATCATTAATCCCCTCGCGAATACCATTAAATCCTCGAGAATATCTTGGCCACGGTTGAACGATATTGCAGCGCGAGAAATTCGTCGACCAATTTCCACCTTTGCCAAAAGACAAACACGAGCTCAATTTCACCAGACGTTTCCACCATCCTCTTGCTGGTTCGTTTGCCGAACGCGTGTACGCGCATTACACCACCGCAATTTCTTTGTGCCGGCGCCACGTATCGATAAGCTGGTCCTTTCCCGCGCCAGGGAAGCAAACTTCTACAGTTTACTCTACAGGGTGTCTCAGGCAACTGGGAAACATTTTCTACGTGTTTCATGGAACATATCTGTATCTATCACAGCATTTAAGTCTGTTGCTCTTGGGAAACTTTAGCTTTTACTTTCGAAAAGTAAGCGACGAGTATACTCGTCGAGAACAGCTAACTGTCGAATGTATCTGTGATTTACTCCCCGTGCCATCCATCTTCTACGTTTCGACGTTTTAGCGCCGATAGTTTCATCACCATTAACGCTGTCTGACTGTGATTCTGATAATTCGACCACCCTATATGCATATGGCTTTGGCACTTGGCGCGACGTACAGGCGGTCTCGTGAGGAAAAATCTCTCGAATCTTAGGCGTCGATCGCGTGTGTACGCCCCAGGTGGCTGCAGCTTCTGGCGTGAACGCTAATGCAAGTCGCAGCGCGTGCGACGAAGAGGGCAAAGAGATTGGATGTCTAGACACCCCCACCATCGCGCAGGTGAATTCTAGACAAACTGTACTCGTTAAAGGTGAGAACAGTACTCGGAGGGTGTGCGCAGGGTGGAATAGGTGCACGCGTGTCACTCGCAGGCCAAGCGAAAGCTACGTCTCGTTTGCAGATGCTTGAAGAGTTGGCATTGAATGGGAATGAGTAGGGTTGTTGCTTGCTCTGGTTATACGTTTATGCATGTGTGTGTGATATATATAGTAATTAAATATGTAATTGGCATTGTGCGTGCAACATTTGTGAGATTATTGAGCGATTGATTGAGTAGCGAAACAGGAATGGCGTGTGTGACAGATGTTTGGACGTGTTTGATGGGAGTTTGGCTTGTGGAAGGTTGAAATTGTAATTGCATTGAAAAAAATTAAAAGGGCCAAGGTACATCGAGTAAGATGCGTACATTGTAGTTAATTGTTAGAAAAATACAGCGAGATAAGCTCGTTCCTTTAACGAGTTTCTAATAGGATTAATCCTGTCAGGACATGTGAATTGGTTGCAACGAGTTTCTGTTTTATGTGATGCATTATGTCGTAATATATTTACCGATCAATATATTTAGCAATAATAATTATTCCATAGCAAAATGTGTTAGGTTATTCTATGGAGATATCCAAAGAAAGCGCTGGTGCAATCTTATTATTTCTTATCTTTAAATCTCGTGATGAACTCTTAAACTTTGGAATAAATATTTCTCTCAAACAATTATCGGAATAAATTCATATTGGACGAATATTTCAACTGTGGAATAATTAGAATTATTATCCGTAGCAAATTATTTTCTACATTCATTCGAATAATAATTCTAGAATTATCGAGATAGTAATACAAACAATTAATTGCTTCTGATCAATTTTGTACAAGTTTGTGCAGATACAATTTTTACTTTAATTTACCACGTGAATAATTTGCAACGATAAATTTTCTAATCTGGCATTTGAAGAAAGTTAATTATAAAAGCCAATATTACAACAACTGGGCGATAAACCTTGAAAATATATCTCACGTTCAGTACCATGTCCATTCTCGATGTAACACATAAAAATTTAAATATTGTATTAGGTCATCCCATAAGTTCGTGCCGTTTTTCGAGCGATTATATATGTTAAGATTGTTTACATACCTTTCAGTTTCATGAAAAATGTAGTCCCCCTCTCGTTGTACAACTTCTTCCCATTTTTCTGGTAGGGCCATTATTCCGTTCCGATAAAAGTTCTCTCGTTTTTCTTTAAAATAATTTTCTAAGCTATTTTTGAGAATGTCGATATTTTCAAATTTTTTACCTACTAAAAAGCGTTGTAATGCTCTGAACAGGTGGTAATCAGACGGGGCAATGTCCGGGGAATATGGGGGATGTGGTAAAATTTCCCAATTAAATTCGGACAATTTTTTTGTAACGCTTTTCGCGACACGCGGTATAGCGTTGTCGCGATGGAAGATAACGTTGTTCCTATTCGCTAAACCTGGTCGTTTTTCAGCTGGTGCTTCCCTTAATTTTTCTAACTGAGTGCAATATTTGTCCGAATTAATGGTATCGCCGCTAGATAAAAGTTCAAAACAAAGTATTCCTTTATAATCCCACCATACGCACGAAAGAACTTAACGTGGATGTAACCCTGGTTTTGCACAGCGTTGAGGGGCTGATTTCGTTGGAACCAGCTACGTTTCCGTTCAGGGTTCTCGTAAAGTATCCACTTTTCATCACCAGTTACCAGGCGTTTAAGGAATGGCTCGTGTTTATTACGCGCAAGTAACGACACGCACGCTGTCGTTCGTTCGAGACGGTTCCGTTCCGTAAGTTCATGGGGCACCCAAACGTTCAACTTTGACACCATCCCCATTTTTTGTAAACACCTATGAATCGTAGTCTTAGGTATTTTCGGAACATTCGACGTCTCTTGAACCGACAAACTTCGTGATTTTTCAACAAGATCCCGAATTTTATCTTCGTCTGTCCGAGGAAGACTCCCGGAGCGTTCCTCGTCTTCTAAACAGAAATTCCCAGCTCTAAAACGTTGGAACCACTTCCTACAGGTGCGAGATGAAAACGCATTTTCTCCGTAAACAGCACGTATATTTTTCGTGGCAATTGTTACGAAACTTCCTTTCCGAAATTCATATAACACGAGACGTCGAAAATGGATACGCGTTTCACTCGTGATTTTTTACTGTTAGAAGTCACTATGTTCCCTATATTACGATCTTATACCCACGAAAATTTGCTCTAGCCTGTTCTCGAGCAGCTAAGCTCAAGTGCATTGGTCCCTTATCGCCGTATGTTTATAAATCGACACATGTAATGTATACACAAAAGTCAGCACGAACTTATGGGATGACCTAATACGTCATTTTCATTTCGATTACATTTTTGTTCAGGTGAATTCTCATTCGGATAAGTACCTGTTCCGCAAAATTTGATTCTTTATTTTAACTTGTTACCTGATATTCCAATCAAATCTTCTCCAACCTTGGTTTGCACAACGACGTTGTCGGTCGAGTAACACAGCTGCGCTCGTTCAATGGAAACGCCACGATGTTACATCTCCGCATCTATGGAAAGAAAGCAGTTGGATCTACACCAATCGTCAAACTTATTAACATCCTGTTGCAAATCAGACGCGTCGCGAGATTTAATTTCAAGAGATAGTTGAAGATGATCCGCAGGTAGTAGAAACTGTCAACGTTTAAAAACCACCCACTTCTCGTCTGAATTTGCCCGCTACAAGCGTCATACTTAAACCGTCGTTATTTCTAGAACTCTTAAAACTCTTCTTATCTAACAATCTCTCAGCGCCAGGATTCTGTTGGCGAGCTAAAAACCGCGACTACCTCCGTACCATAAAGAGTACGTATATCTCTGTTTTTCCGTGTGAAAAGATTGCTGCAGCGTTGAAGCCGCGCTTTCCTCTCGTCCGCGTCTCCGTATTTCCCGTGTCAACCATTTTTCACCTTCTTACATAATTACCCGAACGAGAAAAATCCCCGCTCGTTCTATGGCGCGCGCGTTACGTAAGAGGCGTCGCTATTTCGTTGCTTCGTTGGATGGATTTTGCCTCGAGGGAGGAAAACTGGTCGAAGATGGCACAGTTCGATACGATATTGCCAGGTATTCCGAGAGTTTGCCGCGTCGCGACGACGAAGGATACGTATCGATACATAAGTTGAAGCCGAGTTGGTGCTCGTTGATTTATAGTTGGCCGAGCGTGCACCATGGCCACACACGCTACCGAAATATCCCTTTTCCGGTCCTTGTCTGGATGGATGTGTCACCGGGCGCGCAGCTCTCCTCCTCGGGCATAAAGAAGCTGCGGGGAGCGAGATGCCACGATAACCGTGGCTCTCGAGGACGACAGAGACGCGCACACAGAGATTGCTACTCGGGCAGGAATATACATTGCGGACGTATATGCCGGACCAATGACACGCGAGAGATCGCGCAATCTGTCTTTTCGAGGCGCGGCTTTAACTTGTAACTTGGGTATCAGGGGATGTTCGGGCTGCAGCATCTGTTCGCTTCAGCCACCTCAAGGTTAGCTTTCGGATGGCGGATTTGAAGGAAGTTTGGTTTATTGAGTGGAAAGGCGGAGGTCTACGACATGCGACGTTTCGGCCGCTTTCTAAAGAACACGTCTTTCCTACCAGCGGACTACGAATTCGTACGATTTGGTGGCACATGCGAGTGTAGGAAAATGTGTGCCAGACGTAGGTAGCGTGGGAAATATACAGATTATCTGCGACACGATACTTGTTACGGCGTTTGCACCAGGGAAATATTTATTCGAATATCTCTATCCCTTTTCTGGGTCTATTTTCGCGTATTTTTCATCATAAATATTTGAATTTGTAGAAACGCAGTCTGAGTATGACGTGTTGCTGTTAACCAGTCGATAATAATCGGTATATAACCAGATAAGTAGTTAGCTGTTGCGTCGTTTTTGAAAAACGCGTGACAAAAAGTAAGCGATGACGAGTATACTCGTCAAACAGAATATGCGTGACTGTTGCAATATAAAATTAAGTTACAAGGAAACGACTGTTTCGTTTTTCAATTTTGCTAGCGACAGGGCTCGTCGTAACACAAAATAGAGTCGTCTCTTCGTGACGA
Source organism: Bombus difficillimus (assembly GCA_014737525.1). Taxonomy (NCBI): domain Eukaryota; kingdom Metazoa; phylum Arthropoda; class Insecta; order Hymenoptera; family Apidae; genus Bombus; species Bombus difficillimus. The sequence continues at coordinate 321,591 of JACXIT010000155.1, read as the reverse complement.
GTATACTCGTCAAACGCAGTGTATGCGTGGCTGTTGCAATATAAAATTAAGTTGCAAGGAAACGACTGTTTCGTTTTTCAATTTTGCTAGCGACAAGGCTCGTTATAACACAAAATAGAGTCGTCTCTTTGTGACGAGTATATTCGTCAAACATAGAGTATGCGTGGCTGTTGCAATATAAAATTAAGTTGCANAGGAAACGACTGTTTCGTTTTTTAATTTTGTTACCGACAGGGCTCGTCGTAACACAAAATAGACTCGTCTCTTCGTGACGAGTATACTCGTCAAACGCAGAGTATGCGTGGCTGTTGCAATATAAAATTAAGTTGCAAGGAAACGACTGTTTCGTTTTCTAATTTTGCTAGTGACAGAGCTCGTTATAACACAAAATAGTGTCGTCTCTTCGTGACGAGTATACTCGTCAAAAACAGCTAACTAGTTAACGTGTAGTTAACTATACGGCGAATATGAATAATTATACTCAAATGAAAACCGAAATGAAATGGATGTGTATAGGTGTAACGTTTTTACAAACTAGCACACGTTTTTTGGAAATACGTCGTTATATAATAAAATAAATAATAAAATAAAATAATAATAAAATTGATTACATTGCTGCGCGCAGATTAGTCTCTGTATGAACTATAATTACATAGCAATAATACGGCAGATAATATGTGTATCTCTCTCGTCTCTGTTATTAGTGATTAATTATGTATATTTGACATTAAAACGTAAATGAATGTGCGATTATACCGCAGCATAATAATTCTAAATGTAATTAATTAACGGTATTAGTACACGATCAGAGCGGGGCTTATCGCGTCAGTTAATGATATTCGATAAATCAGTATCGAACGTCACGTAAACCATTAAACACTATATTCGGAATCGATAAATTTATTAAAAATAAACAATGTTAAAAGTGAATTGAACATCTAGCTACGTTAGAAAATGGAAGATAAAACGTAATTAAATAATTGTAATTAAATAACCGATTGTAGAAGGCAGCTGTAACGTCGATGACTTGAAAATTCCTCAACTCCTATTACATTAAACCCTTAGCTTCTTAACTGTTACATGCTAACGTTTATAGTTTGGTTGGGTTACGATGTGCAATATTTTTCACGCTTTTATCATACTTGTTTTATAGTGCTTTCTCATGCTGTCCATGTACTTTTAAGATGCAACAAGCTTCCATGTTGCAAATATAAGATACAGTACATTAACGTCGAGTCCTTAGTCGCGTTATTAATTATTATATTAATATTAAATTGCAATAAATTACTTTGCACCAGAATTACTATACAGCATTTTGTTCAAATTATTTTTGAATAAATATCTAAGACAATTAACAGAATGAATTGATATCAATAGATATAGTGAAAATACTTTTTCCATGGAATAATTACTTGTTATCCGTAACAAATTATTTTCTATATTCGTTCGAATAAGGATCGCAGAATTATTGGAATAATAATACGAGTAATTGTTTGTTTCCATTTAATTTTGTACAAATATATACAGTTCCCATTATTAATTTATCAGATGAATAATTTACCAAGCAACGGTAAACTTTCTAATCTGGCATTTGCAAAAATTTAATTATAAAAGCCAATATCGCAACAATTGGATGACGAAGCTTGAAAATATATACTTCACATACAATGTAACACAGAAATATTTATCCATAATGTATCATATTATTCCAACGAGTTATGCGATTAAATTTCTCTTCAATTAAGTTCTTATTCGATTAAATTCTCTTTCGGATAAATACTTGTTCCATCAAATATTATATTTATTCATCGGCGGTGAACAAAAATTCGATTCTTTATTTTTATTCCTTGTTTGTTATTCCAATATAATTTTACTCGATACGCTGCTCCATAATGTACATATTTGTACTTAGCTTTTGTCATGTTTCTTAATATTCCAATCTTTTACCTCGTTTACCTTTTAAAGCCTTAGGTTTCTCCTTTAAACGCCCTGTATAATTCCTTGCAAGCGAACAATTATATTCATACGTCTGACTGACTTTCAATAAACGGATTACTCGCTGTACCTTAACGCGATAGTTTCTCGAAATAAGAAAAATTTCCAACAAGCCCTCGCGTGCATGCACACGCCTGACAGAGCTTGATTTGCCAGTTATGACGTAACTACCGCCACGACCAGGCAACTTGGTAAGTCCATTGTTCGCCTCTGATCGGTTATCCGCTTCGCTGGCGGCCGATTAAATTCGCTGATCAACTCGCGACGATAAAGTTCGGTCAAGTTCATTACGTTTCGGAGAAAGGACTTTCATTAAAACGTGGGAAGCCAGCGGTATTCGAGCAACGCTAGCAACCGGCAACCATTGTTATTACCGCGATGCTACTTTTCCTTTAATCCGCTCGATTTTTATTTCGCCCCATTCCGATCGACCAGGCGACGGAAAAAGAGAGTATCTCGTTCCCAAGTTTTAATATCGCATCTTGGATTTTTAATGTCGGATCATTGTACGGTGTAACGAGATAGCGGACGATGGTCGTTTCACCTGAGAAAGTTGTATTACACCTGGCCGTGCTTCTTCGATTTCTATTTGTCAGTCTTGTTGTTTGATAGACAATTTTCTAGCGAAGTTTCCGATGAATGTTTTAGGATTTTTCCAGACTCTGCTTGCTTATACACGGTGTGAAAAAGATATACTTGTCCACGGGAAATAGAAAAATTGCAAGGGGAATAGAAAACATCTGGTTGACGCAGACTTTTGTTTAAAATCACCGCGCGTCAAATGTAATTTTCTAATTTTCCGTTTGTCGTGTTATTCTGGTGCAAATGAGACGTGTAAGAAAAAGCACGAGGGGGTGAAATTTCTTTAGTTTAAAAGTCGACGGTAGACGTAGAAACGAGTAACAGGAGAAAAAAAGCAGGGGACCGAGAATGAAAATAGCGAAACGAGCTTTCCCATTTTCTCTAGCTCTTTGGATTAAGAATGAAGTAATTTTGCTGCAGCAATAGGATATGTTAAAAAAGGGAAAGTAGAAGGTGGAGGGGAACGCGTTTAGTTATTTTTAATGGCCTACGTTTCCCCTGATTTATTCTCCGAATGGTGGATCTGAACGTTAATTAACATTTAACGAAACAGCTTTCTGCGATGTAAAATACTCTCGGCCTTGACCTAACAGATTTCACTCGTTAAATTAAAATTCAACGAACTTGTCTCGGCTTAATTTTCCTTATTTTCGAGGAGCGCGAGAGTGAGAGTTGAAACTGAAACGGGGACAATTCGTTTTACGAAGAAACGTCGGAAATTGGGTCAACTGGAAGCAATTTAATAAGATCGATACGTGGTGAATCGCACGATCCTTGCATTTCTCTTTGATCAAACGCTCGTAGCGAATTAAATTTCATGGCTAATCGTACGTAACGCGTAAAATACTGTGTGTAAAATCACTTTAAATTCAGCAACGTCGATCGCTTCGAATTCTCTTACACGTCCAGACAATCCTTGCAACATAAGAATATTAATCATTTCGCCTTTGAAATGAAAAACGTCTTATTTTTTGGAAGCATATACTTATTCACGTTTATCAATATCTACGATTATTATTATTATTATTAATACTATGTCTATGAAGAAGTACATTGAACAAACAACAGAAAAAGGATGACAAAATGTACATGTACGTGTACTGAATTGCAGCTGCTTGGTCGCTGCTGTGCAAAGCCTTCGATTACGTGTCAACATTTACGAAGCTAAGCAACATTTTTCTTATCTCCACTCGTACGATACCATGACACCGTTTTCCTAAGAAGAACTAGGACACCGTCTATCTTTTAAGCAACTACCTCAAACCGTACTGTTCCTATATTCGCATCTAATTCCGGCTGACCTAGAGAGTCTGGCGTTTTAAAACCACCCCTCCACCCTCCTGTCCCATCCCCTTTGCCAGACGAAAGTTACAAAACGGAGGATCGCGAGGAATGTAAAAGAGCTCGTCATTAGCAAAAGCGTGCGAGCGACGACGCTCGAAGACAACTCCAGCTCGGTTATCTAATTCCATGGTGGTGGTGTACACACAAGTTCGGTCGCTGTAACGTCGAGGAATACGTAAAACGGCCGATCTCTTTTTTTTTCTTTTCTTTCGAACATCGCGAAACTTCTTATGATAATCAGGACGAAAGTTTTTCGTAGAGAAGCTCCTGCAGCCTCTTTGCCTAGCTCCTCGGAAAGCTTCCTTATTCCTTCGTCGTCGACGCTTCTGTCTGCAGACGACTTTTGAATTTCAATTCGCTCGCTGCCCTCTTTCCACTCGAGCTATGCAGCTTGTTTTTAAAAGATTAGGCGTACACGGATCTCTTTAATTAAAATGTTCTTCCGCAGTATCTATGTATATACGAGACGAAGTTCGGTCGTTTTCCTCCTTCCATCTTTCTATTTAATCATCGTTTCGTGACGATTTGCACAGCACGAGTTTACTCGGCGGATGAGCAATTTACTTACAAAATTCCGTTTCTTCTATTGTCAAACTTGCTGCAGTTACTTAGGAGAAGCAACTACTAGTGGTAGTTTGTTATTTGTACTTATAAAGTTTGAATTATAATATTCCTTCCGATTGTACGACAGATGACGCTATGTTCGTTGAATTAGGAACATTTGAAGCTTCCAATATTTTCCATTCGATAGTTCAATTAAAACACGCGAATGAATTTATTAATTGGACGTGTTTGATAATCTTTACTCACCTGCACGCCTCGAAACGAATTATTCCAAATTGATGATTGAACACCACGTTGAAGCTACTTGTACCAAATGACTGGTCTTTAAAAAATACGTAATAATAGAATCTTTTTATATTTATTGATCTATTACTTTCTTACAGAAGCAATTCCATGTTATGTAGTACATTTTTGCTATTATTAATCTATCTGCGACCATGATCGACCTAAGCGAGGGTTAGCACATTTATAAAATCGTAGAACCAGTCGTTTCGACTGCTGTGGCATTTCTAGCGTCAGCATCTAGCGATCCAGCGATCGATCGAGAATTTTCTTGATAACTGATATCGTTATATCGAATATACGTATATGTGGCAAGTTATAGAAAACGAGGAAGCTGGTTAATTGGGCTTCGATAAAAAGAGTGCAGGACTCCTGTGCACTTTGACAAGTCCCAGTCATTTTCACTGCTATTGGTATAAGTAACCTCGATACAAAATTATTTTCAGTTTAAATACATAAAAAACAAAATAAAATTCATTATAGTATTCTTTTAGTTATTGTTGCAAAAGTCATTACATTATTGCGGAAAAAATACAACATAAAGTAGGAATTTTTAAATAAAATTGTAAAACCGGTTTGAGTGGTGTGGTAGTTCTAGTGTTAAACATTATTATTCCTACTTAATGTCATATTTATTATATTATGAAATCATTGGACTTGCCATAATCAGAAGGAGATTTGCAGTGTGTGCGAATATAGGTACGATGATCTGGTCTCGAAGTTGGAGATTCAATTATTTATCGCTGCGCTATTTCGCTTGGTATTCCAACGATTGATCGTTCCTTTCTGCTTTCTGTTTCAGATATCCTCCATCACCAGCTTCTGCAGGGTGAGTAGCTACTCGTCTGCCGATTTATTGGATATTGATTCATTCACGCTTTCTCTTAAGTACGGAGAGCAATGGCCTGCTCTTATTCGTTTCCTTCCTTTTTCTCTTTTCTTTTCTTCTTTTTTAATTTGTGTGCAGACTGTGTGCGAAGGTTAGCGAACCGCGCTAAATTTATGACATAGACGAAGAAGTTGCTATTATATGAATAAGTGGCCACATAGAAGGTCGATTATAGAAACCACTTCTGACGATTGCGTGTTTCCTTGCTTATCCGAACTTGAAGGAAAACTTGAAGCAATCTGTGCTACGAACGTGTGATAAATGTTCACGTGAAACTTGATAATTAATATTCCAGCCTGCTAATTCAGAATCGAAGAAATATCATTTACATCACAGTAAAATCCATGTACGTTCTCTGCTATGTAATTTGTAGTAGTAAATAATAACGTGCAGCGTAAAAATAATACAAACGTATAGCATATTTTCTATACAATCTGAGTGCCAGGTTTTTCATTACTTCGCTGCGTTTAGCAAATGAAGAAACCCATAAGCTGATGAAATTCAGGTATTTTTTCTATTTATTTAACCGTCGGAACGCGGAAATCGGTAATCGTAGATGCGGAAGACGAGTGAGCGCGCCAAATAAAAGTTGCTGATCGATCGCAACCTCCAGTGTGTTGACATAAATTTAAAAATTAATCGACAGTTAAAAGCATCGGCTCCCTGTCGTTCGAAATATCGGTTTGATATATTTTCACTGAAAACGTCGATAAAGACAATACCTCGTACCTGCAGCCGGATCAGAGAACCTGGACGAGGATTAAATCGTTCGGTTTCCTACGAGCAATAACCCTAAACGCAATCCTTGATCCCTTTCCTTAACAAGATTCCCCTCGTTCGATCAGGAAACGAAATGACGATCGTGTCCCTAGATAACATAAGTTATATATATATATATACATACATAAGTGGTGGATGGTATATACAGTATCGTGTGCATAAATATTTGGACACCCAGTGTATGTGACTGTGATAGCAGCCAATGAAACATACGAGGGATTCAACTTTTACATTGGCAGTATTTATGGTAATTGTAATAATTACTAGCTACATTTAATTATGATAGTTAATAGCTACACTTATACAAATTTATTTATTTATTTATTTATTTATTATACAGCAGGATTCATTTTTATAATAGTTTAACGATATTTCACATGAAAATGTATATATTGGGTTGACAACTAAGAGATTGCGGCTTCTGTCATTGGGTGGTATTGACAAAATCCGCAATCATTTAATTGCCTTGCCAACCCAATATTTTCATGTCTCTTGCCATCTTTTGAATCTTCCATAGAACATCTGTTTAAACGCTTGAATGATATTATACTTCAATATATGATTATATTGTACCAAATTATTTATTATTATTTGTAACTACGATTACACTAATATAGTTTAACATTTGATGGTAATGACAAAATCCACAATCGCTTAGATGCCAATCCAATATATACATTTTGATGTGAAACATCGTTAAACTGTTACAAAAATGAATCGCCCTGTATAATTATTCTAATCGTCTACGAACGANGGATGATACGATCATTGTGCATGTACTTTACGAATTTAATACAATTTAGCGTTACTGTCAACTGGACACGAGTTAGGGTAGAAGACAATTATACATTTTCATATGAAATATCGTTAAACTATTACAAAAATGAATCGCGCTGTATAATTATTCTAATCGTCTACGAACGAGGATGATACGATCATTGTGCATGTACTTTGCGAATTTAATACAATTTAGCGTCACTGTCAACTGGACACGAGTTAGGGTAGAAGACAATTATACATTTTGACGTGAAATATCGTTAAACTATTACAAAAATGAATCGCCCTGTATAATTATTCCAATCGTCTACAAACGAGGATGATACGATCATTGTGCATGTACTTTACGAATTTAATATAATTTAGCGTCACTGTCAACTGGACACGAGTTAGGGTACAAGAGAATTGTACATTTTGATGTGAAATATCGTTAAACTATTACAAAAATGAATCGCCCTGTATAATTATTCTAATCGTCTAGGAACGAGGATGATACGATCATTGTGCATGTACTTTACGAATTTAATATAATTTAGCGTCACTGTCAACTGGACACGAGTTAGGGTACAGGAGAATTGTACATTTTGATGTGAAATATCGTTAAACTATTACAAAAATGAATCGCCCTGTATAATTATTCTAATCGTCTACGAACGAGGATGATACGATCATTGTGCATGTACTTTACGAATTTAATACAATTTAGCGTTACTGTTAACTTGACACGAGTTAGGGTAGAAGACAATGCTTGGCGGACACTCAGCGAGCGTTTATATCAAATATCGATAGCCTTTGAAATTCCCTGATATATATAGTAGTTTTCGTGATAATATTCGACGATGTACAATGGACGCTGATAGTGACGAAATGATCAGATTAGTCGGAGAAAATGTACGGTTCGCTAGCCACGAGACTGCAACGGAGTCTGAATTCACGATTCAAACGTTGCATTCGTATCACGAACTCTGACGAAACAATATCTTTATTGTATTTCGCTTGCTGCTTCACACATTTCCAACGACATAGATATACTTGGCATAAGACAAAAGAACCGGCACTAGGGAAATTAGAATTAGCGGATTCGAAATGCTTTGGCAACTTTGTACACGAAAACTCGACCACGATTGTTCAAAGATGAATTTGGAATATTTTCGAGAGCGACTTCGTACGTATACTTCCTTCGAGATAAATTTCAAATATTTTCCAGAAGAACGTCGTATGTGTTACACTTTGTGTTTATACGACGATGAAACATAATTTGATCATTAAGTGGCACTGACTAAGTAACCCAATTCGAACCTAACTTAGATCGTCGCAGTCAGACGTGGCTTACCACTCAACGTTGCGAGCGTTAATTTTGTGAGCTCAATAATTTTTTTTTTTTATTTAATTTGTACTTTACCATTTGTCCAGCTGACTAGACGCGACTAAATAATGGAAAGTATACTCGACGAGTTTTCAGACTCGATTTTCCCAAAAACGAATCCTTGAATGAACAAATTTAGTCGCACATTTTCTTCTTATTTTTTCACAAGACGTGTTACTCGGCCACACCCTGTTGCACATTGTATATAACATGAAATTACATACAACAATATCACACGAATTGCACGAAGCTTCGCCATAAACCAGCATACGCGTTGCTTCGGCTACTTCCCAGCACGAGCCAACCTACCTTCCCTGGTCACTTGGAACCGAGAGAAATTCATTCCAACTCGACCATATTCTTGCAATCCGACGAAATATACAAACCAGCTGATAATTTCTCAGCGAGATCTGACTTGCAAAGGGAAATTTCTAGCAGTTAAACTTTAGATTGGAATTTTTGGACGATATTACGTTGGACGAGGAAAGATGGAATTGTCGCGCGTTAGCAGAATAGAAGCCACGTGGCAGGAAATAAGAAGTTGACGAGGAAAGGATAGGAAGGATCGAAGGAACGTTTCGACTTCTCTCGTTGTATCCCTAGGGGGTGGTACAAGTCGAAGGATAAGAGGTCGCAGCCCGCGGACATAAGGAGATGGACGACCGGAATCCTGTTAAAAATAGTCGCGATTTCTCGAAGGCACGAGAAAGTTTCTCATGCGCCATCCTTTGACACTCGCAACGACAAAAGTACGATGGAAATCGTATAGAGAAGAGGAGATCGAATCCTTTAAAATGTTAGGCTATTCTCGGTCCCGTGGTGTTGGTGTTTTTTCCAAACTGCTTTGAATATCTGCTCTTACGATTCTTTTTTCCCTTTCGTTTCTTCTTCTTTCTTCTCTTGTTTCTCTACGATCCCATGTTTTAGTTCGAAAGATTCCCAAGGAATACGCGTACAACGATTGCTTTCTGCTACAAAGACGTCGAGAAAGTTACGCAATTAGAAAAAGAAGCTGACGTAGACAAATTTGAGAACAATTTTACAGAGAATTTCGACCGAGTTCTGAAATATTTTTTAATTCCAAGTTGATTAGCTGTTACGTCCAGTTTTGCAAACTTGCAAAGGCGAGATTTAACGAGGTGACTATACCACCAAGCCTAATTGACTAATTGAACACGAAAATCACTATCACGAATACATATGGACGAAAGAACGAGAAATTTTCATATCTGTTGGATTTTGAAAAATTCTTTCCCTTCCTGAACCTAAGTCTTGTATAATGGAAATTATTTTATTATGCTTCAGACTTTGCAATGAATTATACAAACATATCCACGCGAACTTGGCGGAAACGAAGAGGAGAAAAATGCAAATTTAGGAAACAACTTCAGCTCGATAAAATACGAAACGTAAATGCAGTGGATTTCTACGGAGGATGAAGAATCGTAGGATTCAAGCGAAATTACGTGGCGTGAATTTTCCTAAAAATGTTTGTCATTTATTAAAACCCGATCGATAGAGTTTCCTTGGAACAGTCGACCCTGACCGTGTCCAATAATACCACGTTACTAATTTTTCACGGGAGGTTGAACTAAAGATGTCGAAAAAGGTAGCGAAGGTGTCGGAATCTCGTACTTTCGAATTGCTTTTCCCAAGATCTACTTTCGAAATTGCTTTTTTTCTCAGGCCATCGAGGCAGAAAGGTTTCTTCTTTCGTCGTTTCCTTCTTATTCTTCCGCTTGCCGGTGGTCTACCGGTGGACTTGACACTCTTAAATCACACGAGGTACACGTTTCGAGTGTTGGAAAATGGACGACGAAGATAGCCCGATGGAACAGTCGAAAAATAATACGATACGTAGAATTAAAATCCTGCAATTCTGATAATTCTATGTGTAATCTTAATTTGTAAGAATTTAATATAAATAAAATTATTAGTTTTGGCAATTCTGTAATTTGGTCGAAAGCCGAAACCGCTGTAATCGTTTGCAAACAGTTGGAAAATAACATCGCGTAATTGTGATGTTACTTTTGTAACAATTCTTGTTGCTTGTGTAGTCCACCATCGATTGATTTATAATAGTTTTGCTTGTATAATCATAATTCGTTGATTTTTAATAATTCTATTTGTATAACAATAATACTTGTACAATCTACTATCGATCGATTTGCAATAATTGTACAATTTAGTTCAAGGTCTGTGACGAAATAAGAAAACAAGAAAAATTTACAAATGCTTGAAAATAGTTAATTTTTCTTGTTTAACCAGCCGCGCTGTTTCCTTCTATTTTTTACGTAGAAATAGAAAATGTAGGGAAACTAGCGTAGCGTGGCAAACAATTTAATCGGCGAAACTCGTTCGTCAAAAAATAAAAGGCCCAGATATACACCGAGGTTCTTTTATCCGGTAAAACAAGAAGATTACATTTTCCTGCCGCTGTTGTACGAATTTGAACAAATTCCTCTGTTCCATCTGTTATCAAAGGGAACTATGTTCGTGGAATGTAAATAACTCGGTACGCTGGAGCGATAATCAAATATACAAATATTCAAATTTATGATATATAATATTTTTCGATAACAATGTTAATTAACAGAAATTAATTGTACGTGACAGACATTATACGTCAGGCTACGCGTGAATGGAAATGATAACGAATTTCGTACAGTTGCGTTAGAAGCGTACAATGTGACGTCATAATGGTTAATTTAGTGCACCGCGCATTTGTAATTCGTGAAAATTAAATTTACACATTTGCACGTATTAACATGACAAAACACGACGTTCATTTGACGTGGAAGAATTGCACGAAATTTTCTCAACGCGCTCTTTTCGACACTGTGCAAACAACATCTTTTTATCGAATAACAAACAATTTATTTTTAACTAGGCAATTTTTATTTTATTCGCCGTTCAAATTAACTGTTTATCAGACTTGTATTATTTCTTATGTATTCTTTCTATTTTCTCATTCGTTAACCGGTTAGCTGTTGCGATCTATTTGAAAAACGTGTGGCAAAAAGTAAGCTACGACGAGTACGTTGGTGAAACACAGCCAACTGCTTAATTCGCTCGATTTCAATCCTCCTTCTTTTACCATTTATTCGTTACACGTCAATATAATAAACAATATGTAAAATTGAAATAATTCCAGTTACCAGCGACGAACTTTTTCCCAGCGCTAACGCGATACCATCAAAAGTAGCGAAACTATTACGAAACTTTTATATATTAGGTCATCCCATAAGTTCGTGCCGTTTTTCGAGCGGTTATATATGTTAAGATTGTTTACATGCCTTTCAGTTTCATGAAAAAATGTAATCCCCGTCTCGTTGTACAACTTCTTCCCATTTTTCTGGTAGGGCCGTTATTCCGTCTCGATAAAAGTTCTCTCGTTTTTCTTTAAAATAATTTTCTAAGCTATTCTTGAGAATGTCGATATTTTCAAATTTTTTACCTACTAAAAAGCGTTGTAATGCTCTGAACAGGTGGTAATCAGACGGGGCAATGTCCAGGGAATATGGGGGATGTGGTAAAATTTCCCTATTAAATTCGGACAATTTTTTTGTAACGCTGTTCGCGAAATGCGATCTAGCGTTGTCGCGATGGAACATAACGTTGTTCCTATTCGCTAAACCTGGTCGTTTTTCAGCTAGTGCTTCCCTTAATTTTTCTAACTGAGTGCAATATTTGTCCGAATTAATGGTATCGCCGCTAGATAAAAGTTCAAAATAGAGTATTCCTTTATAATTCCACCATACGCACGAAAGAACTTTACGTGGATGTAACCCTGGTTTTGCACAGCGTTGAGGGGCTGATTTCGTTGGGACCAGCTACGTTTCCGTTCAGGGTTTTCGTAAAGTAGCAACTTTTCATCACCAGTTACCAGGCGTTTAAGGAACGGCTCGTGTTTATTACGCGCAAGTAACGACATGCACGCTGTCGTTCGTTCAAGACGGTTCCGTTCCGTAAGTTCATGGGGCACCCAAACGTTCAACTTTGACACCATCCCCATTTTTTGTAAACACCTATGAATCGTAGTCTTAGGTATTTTCGGAACATTCGACATCTCTTGAACCGTCAAACTTCGTGATTTTTCAACAAGATCCCGAATTTTATCTTCGTCTGTCCGAGGAGGACGCCCGGAGCGTTCCCCGTCTTCTAAACAGAAATTCCCAGCTCTAAAACGTTGGAACCACTTCCTACAAGTGCGAGATGAAAACGCATTTTCTCCGTAAACAGCACGTATGTTTTTCGTGGCAATTGTTACGGAACTTCCTTTCCGAAATTCATACAACACGAGATGTCGAAAATGGATACGCGTTTCACTCGTGATTTTTTACTGTTAGAAGTCACTGTGTTCGCTATATTACGATCTTATACCCACGAAAATCTGCTCTAGCCTGTTCCCGATCAGCTAAGCTCGAGTGCATTGGTCCCTTATCGCCGTATGTTTATAAATGGACACATGAAATGTATACACAAAAGTCGGCACGAGCTTATGGGATGACCTAATAAATTTACACGAGATCTATGGGGTTGGCAACTGAGTGATTGCGGGTTTTGCCACCTAATACATCTCATAAGCAATAAATAAAATTCTAAATGTTTATAGATAAACTGTACGTAACAGAGCAGCAGAGGATTGGAAAACGAACGTTGCGCAGGATCGATTTTCAGTAAGGCGACTGGAATGGTTTCATCGAAATTCATTTTATTAGTTTATCGGCTATTTTACTTGGACAAAAGTATACACGAAGCTGGCGTGTGTATTCTTGCGAACCTGTGGCACGGAAGCTTTCAATTTCGAGCGGCTAAACGTTTTTAATTTCACCGCAAAAAGCGCGGATGCCACTCGCTCGTGTGACGGCCGAACGACCCGGTTTGTACACACGTGCACGTTGGCCGAGCGCTATGAGTTTACGATGGAATAAATTAAATCAAAATGTAAATCGGTTTGCCGTTGAACCGTGTTTGACCAGAAGTGGAAAACAGGGGAGCAAATGGTCCAGAAACCAACGTGGGGACAAAAGACCGATCGAGATATGAAATATTCGCCAACAGATCCTCGATCGTTGCTTTTCCATGCTTACGATTTGCCTGTCAAATTGCCAGGTAAATTCGCTTTTTAAGTAGAAGCTGCTATGTTGCAAAAATTCTTTTACAAACATTCTGCTCTTTCAAGTTTTGCATATTTTTGTGCGGCGCAATTGCTGTGACAATCGGACAACACGAATGCGTCCGTAGCAATTTTTCCACTTGCCCAATGTGATCTTTGGGAAGAAAAATCGGCTATGTTTAGGACTTTTGTTTTAAAACGTCCAGAGAAAATATATTTTGTTCTGAATTGTTAATGTTAACGTGTCTCGAGCATTCTGTTAATCGCTTTCTTTCTTCTCGTCGATTCAAAATGTCTTTGGAAGAAGAAGAATCAGCCACAGGGAAGTAAATACGTGCCAGTTATCTGGAAAACTGGTTAAGGAACACGAGAGAAAATGGAACAAAAGTAAATGAATGCGAAGGAAGAAAAGAAAAAGAAAGATTTGCCAGGTACCTTTTGGAAAAATCCCATTTCTTCTATCATTTGTCGGACTAATGACTTTCTAAATCTAAGATCTCAACGTGGTTGTTTAAACGAGTCGCATTCAATTCAATTTTGTTCGCCGCAGCTTTTAAAATTTCGACTTGTCCAGTTTCTGCGCAAAGGTGTTGCATTTTATCAGCCATTTTTCAAGTATTGTTGCGTTATGCTATTCTTGTCCCATCGTAACGAAACGGGGAAAGAAAGTTTCCAACGCGCTGTTTTAACAAGGATAAATCTATAAAGCAAACACGCGTTTAAGAATCAAAGAATTGTTAATTAGCACCGAAACTTCATGAGAATTTATTCAGTGTTTGACGAAGGTCTTTGCCTTTCGAGGAAAAATGTCTCCCTGGCGCAGCTTTGTCGCTAATTAAATTTCGCTGCGATTAAAATTTCGTTGCAGCGGAGCTTGGCGATATTTCTTAAACATTTGGAAAGAAAGTTTAAAAATACAAAACGTAATTAATGTAATGAGAGTGGAGTTTTAAACGGATCGATAATCATTTACAGTTCTAAAAGTATCACGAGCTGTAATTCCGTGCAAACAACGTCCATAATTACGTTAGAAATTCGTTCTTGTTCCATTCGCTCTTTCAATTATCCAACGATTTAACATCTTTAATCATTTCTCTCCAGCTTCTTTTTCCTTTTTCTTTTTTTTTCTTTAGCATCGAGCGTTGCTACTCCGGTTGCGAGACACCTGGTTCCAAGGGAATAAATCACAGACATAAAGCAACGTGCGAATTCGTTAATTAATTTCCTTAAAACGATTCACAAAGCTGAGGACTACCGGTTGTGCTTCAACAATTTTCAGTCACCGAGTACCTCGAATAACCGCGTCGCGATGCTTCGATGCGAAAGAAACGCTCAAAGCATCGGTCGTTTCGAAGGAAATGGAAAAGAGCCGTGACTGACGTGCTTCGCCTGCGCTTCACTGCTTCGCCCAACTTGCAGTCGCCGAGGAATTCACGAGTAAATGTAAAAATAACGCCCGACGATTTTGCAACTCGTGTCATTCCCGACTTTCCATGAAAAGGAATACGTATAACGAAACGACGACAGACTATTCCACGCGCAAACTTATTGCAAATTCTACCATCCGTCATGCATAACAGAGAATAGAACAATAGTTTCGTCACAACTTAATTTTATATTACAACAGCCACGCGTATCTCTGTGTTTGACGAAGAAATGGCAATATTCTGCGTTATGACGAGTATACTTTTCACGGAGGTGGCAAATTGGTTAACATTACTTGAAAAACAATCTTTCAAACCGTTTCCACTTTATGTCACACTTTTGTCGAACCTGTTCGATGCTTTCGTTAACTTTAACTCGAACAAGTCACAGCGATGGACTTTTCCCCTTCGACCCACGATATTCCCGCCAGTTTTCTTCTTTTCTTTTCTCTTCCCTCTCGCTCTCTTTCTTTTTTTTTTTTTTTTTTTTCTTGGCAAGATTTCGCGAGCCGCTTTTCAGACACTTGGAGCATCGCCGTAATTTACGATCTCGTTAAAAACGGGGAAATCATTTATTTTCGCGCGACATGATCTACGAAGGCTCTCGAGAAGAAACCAGCGATGGAACGCTTAGGTGGCGGGGCAGGAGGCGCGCAAGTGGATTTCAGGCGAGCCGAGAAAGACCAGTCATGGGAATAGATCATTTTGCGAGAGCGGCGTGGCAACTTTATTGCGTAATGAGCACCAATCGACCGCTTTTTCACGGCGGACCGACATCGGCATCGTTAAAACCGTGAAATCCGGTTACGGCGTTAATCCCTTGGCCGTTTCGCGGCGTATTAATGATTTGGAAGAATTAAATGAGATGAAAATACGCGCACGACGTCCCGTATTTACGAATACGGAATTCCTAGTTGAAATAATGAAAGTGAGGGGAGATGCTGGTGTTCGCGAACCATCGAACCGGCTCGATCACGTTCGTTCCGAATCACCGTCATTTTTCACAGTTAAATGTTCCGAACATTTTTTAACGCTACTTTGGCATGGGAAGTTTCAGCGAAAAATTGCGACTATCCTATGGCACCTGTCGATCATTTCTTGGATCTATCAGTTTCGGTTTGACGATTAAGTAATATATATTCGTTCGCTATTATGCGTGTGAAGAAGCTTAAATGAACTTTCGCAGAATTGTAGATTTAATTGTACAGCTGAAATTAAAGACGACGTTGAGTGGCGTGAAGTACTTCCGATCTGCTAGAAGCTCGTGCAATTTGCTTGTACTTGATTTCTTCAAGATGCTGGCTCCCTAAGATTCGTACTGTTCTCTTTGAAGCCTAATTTTCTCATTGCTGTTAACTACTCGACAAAAAGAAGAGAGAAGAAACAAGTACTCGCAGAATTGTAGATTTAATTGTACACCTGAAATTAAAGATCTTCCGATCTGTTCGAAGCTCGTGCTATTGTTAATTGTAATCAACACTCCATGACTTTGATTTGTATTAATTGTACATGCTTGTACTTGATTTCTTCAAGATGCTGGCTCCCTAAGATTCTTACTGTTCTCTTCGAAGCCTAATTTTCTCATTGTTGTTAACTACTCGACAAAAGGAAGAGAGAAGAAACAAGTACTCGAAGAATTGTAGATTTAATTGTACAGCTGAAATTAAAGATGACGTTGAGTGGCGTGAAGTACTTCCAATTTGCTAGAAGCTCATGCAATTGTTAATTGTAGTCAACTATTCGTGACTTTGACTTGTATTAATTGTACAAACTTGTACTTGATTTCTTTCAAGACGTTAGCTCCCTAAGATTCTTACTGTTCTCTTCGAAGCCTAATTTTCTCATTGCTGTTAACTACTC
>JACXIT010000155.1:266285-304338 GCA_014737525.1 Bombus difficillimus | reverse complement strand
GAAATTAAAGATGACGTTGAGTGGCGTGAAGTACTTCCAATTTGCTAGAAGCTCATGCAATTGTTAATTGTAGTCAACTATTCGTGACTTTGATTTGTATTAATTGTACATGTTTGTACTTGATTTCTTCCAAGACGTTAGTTCCCTAAGATTATTACTGTTCTCTTCGAAGCCTAATTTTCTCATTGCTGTTAACTACACGGCAAAAAGAAGAGACAAGAAACAAGCACTCGCAGAATTGTAGATTTAATTGTACACCTGAAATTAAAGATCTTCCGATCTGTTCGAAGCTCGTGCTATTGTTAATTGTAATCAACAATCCATGACTTTGATTTGTATTAATTGTACATGCTTGTACTTGATTTCTTCAAGATGCTGGCTGCCTAAGATTATTACTGTTCTCTTCGGAGCCTAATTTTCTCATTGCTGTTAACTACAAGGCAAAAAGAAGAGACAAGAAACAAGTACTCGAAGAATTGTAGATTTAATTGTACACCTGAAATTAAAGATCTTCCGATCTGTTCGAAGCTCGTGCTATTGTTAATTGTAATCAACAATCCATGACTTTGATTTGTATTAATTGTACATGCTTGTACTTGATTTCTTCAAGATGCTGGCTGCCTAAGATTATTACTGTTCTCTTCGGAGCCTAATGTTCTCATTGCTGTTAACTACAAGGCAAAAAGAAGAGACAAGAAACAAGTACTCGAAGAATTGTAGATTTAATTGTACACCTGAAATTAAAGATCTTCCGATCTGTTCGAAGCTCGAGCAATTTGCTTGTACTTGATTTCTTCAAGATCCTGGCTGCCTAAGATTATTACTGTTCTCTTTGAAGCCTAATTTTCTCATTGCTGTTAACTACTCGACAAAAAGAAGAAACAAGAGACAAACATTCGTAAAATTGTAGATTTAATTGTACAACTGAAATTAAAGATCTTCCGATCTGTTCAAAGCTCGTGCAATTGTTAATTGTACTCAACAATCCGTGACTTTGATTTGTATTAATTGTACATGCTTGTACTTGATTTCTTCCAAGACGTTAGTTCCCTAAGATTATTACTGTTCTCTTCGAAGCCTAATGTTCTCATTGCTGTTAACTACTCGACAAAAAGAAGAGACAAAAGGAACACACATTGGCGTTTAGCAAGCACTCGCACCTCTTTTCTCGAGAGAATATGAGATCTTCAAAATCCTTAAAAACTAATTATACAGATTTGTTTAAAACTGCGTCTTCCTCTCGAACTGAGCTGAAACATCGAGTTTGTAACGACAGAGGAGATAAGAAAAGCTCGAGCAAACACAAAAGATATTAATCTTTTGCATTGAATTGAATTTTATTTCAATTTCGTTACCAGCAGCTGCCAATGCTTTTAAGTGTTTTATTTGAAATTTACTTGAACTAAATATAAGACAATTGAAATAAATAAAGGAAGACAGAAATCCACCTAAATACCAGTTTTATTCACAGTATTGTTGTAGTTTCTAATTTTTAAGTTTATGATATTTCTTGAAACAATTTCCACGATGCAATCCTGCTTTTCTTCACGTTTCACAAAAAAACGATACATTGATGATATTCTCTTTTAACTGAATTACAACAGACGTTTCTCACAATGTTGCACATGCATGTTACGCCTGTCCAATTTTCGTTTAGAAACGGAAGATGAATGACAAGCAATACTGACGCATACACCGTCACAGACGCACATTTATAGGCAGAGGAATCCTTTGTCGAAGGAGCTCCTGGCATAAAAACTGATGTCAAGTCACACTCGACATACGAGTGCAAAGGGTTGAAGGTACAAACCAGCGGATAGAAATAGCAGAGGAAACTTGGAAGGTGATCAACAACGATATTTTATATAATTCAAGAGAAACGACCTAGAATTTGAAAGAATGTGACGCAGATACCTCAGGAAGATTAAGAACACGGGTGCCAAGTGTGCGAAGAACCTGCAGCATCCGACATTCTTCTCTGCAATTCTTCGCGTCGTCGTAGTTTCATCCGCTTTCCCATCTACGTACACATGTTCGTACACAATCTGGTGGTCGAGTTCCGGCGTATTTTCCCCGTCGGTCGTTTCCAGGCGCAACAAATAATGGCGGGCCGCGAGCATAATCGTGCCACGAAGAGAAAACGCTGTCGAGAGATTTCGTCTCGCCCGAGCTCGCGAATATTTTCTGGCCAGCGACGCGTTCACCGTAGCCGCGTGTGGAAACGCGCCACGATTACCGAACATGGTCGCGCTATTCCTCGCGTTAACCAAAGTATGAAAAACCACACAGCGGACCAGATACTTTTGCAAGATGAAAGAAAATATGAGAACGATGACTGCCAAGAGATACGGACGGAATCTGACACAGTTTGGGCTGAAGTTATCGAAGGAGTGGAAAATGCTGAACATCATAATACGCATAAATTTACTAGCAACTTTTCTGAAACTGTAGAAAACAGTTCTATCTTGTAGAAATCGATATTTTCAATCATTTTTTCCTATAAGGACTGCACTCGCTTAATTTCCAAGATATTCGCGGAAAACTGCAGGTGCCACTACACCGAACTCTGCCTATAGATGATACGTCTGTCAACAAAGTATTGCTTGTTTATCTTCCGTTTCTAGACGAAAATTGGACAGGCGTAACATGCGCATGCAACATTGTGAGAAACGTCTGTTATAATTCGGATGAAAGAGAATATCATCAATGTATTAGGCTGTCCGAAAAGTTCCTTTCAACAATTCCTGTTTTACATTGTTTTATTGAATTAAGTATGATCCATTTCGGTATATTTCTATTATTATTGTCGTGCATAATTCAATAAACTAATATAAAACAAAAAACACTGTGCGTCTATTATTCCCTTACAGAACGAAAGAAACTTTTCGGACGACCTAATATGTATTAGCCTTGGGCTTGGGTTTAGATTAGATCCCTCAATTCAACTGGCGGTTCTTCGATAAATTACGATACGCCTACACGGCAATAGACTTCGTACTTCGATATTTATCGCGCCACTAACAGTGAAAAACCTACTGATTACGGGACATAATTTGTGCGGAAACGTGGTAAGTCTCTCGGCAATTATTCATAAGCAAACTTGATAAATTATCCAAATTGAAATCCAAATAAATCTACGTTGCCCGAGCAACTGGAGAGCGAACAAGACAGCAAACACTAAAGCGAGAGAGTAGTAGAGTGGGCGAATGAGAAGATTAGGAAGCTGGTGAGCGCGACGCAAGATTTAGAACGTTGGGAAATTAGAGAATGACAGGTTTATTTGGGGATGAAAGAATTAGGAGACGGAGGTAAATAATGGAAAATGGAAAGAGGCGACTTGGAAATTGGCAGAGCTGAAAAACAAGCCGCCGGGGAAAGAGATGGGTAGCTGACGACAGGACGGCAAACGAAAGGCTGGGACGTGAAAGTGGAAGCGAAAAGAGAAATGGAAAGGGGGACGAGATGGCCGAGACCGATGGTAGATGGAAACGGCCGAATGAAATGGAAAATGGAGATAAATAAGAGATGGATAGACATGGTGGAAGGGTGCGCACGAGTGTCGCGGAGGCGTGAAAATGAGTGACGCGAAATGGGGAGCAATGGATGACGCGGAAACTGAAGGAAACTCGAGGTACGAGAATTACGAACGGTGTATGTTAAACACGGGGATTGTTAAGAGGATTAAAAAGCAAAAATGTTGAAAATTGATCTCGTTGCAGGCGCAATCGTGTGCGTTACAGTTTACGTATTTACATTTCGAATTGTTTACGTTGATAAAAATTGCGATTTAATTCTCTTGAATGATTTCACAATTAATTGTGACATCGCGTTATATAAAATTGGACTTCAAATAATCTTAGCGTTTGTATGAAAACTTGTATGAAAGATGCGAAAGGAGTAACCTGGCGGCAACTTTTCTACGACAAAGAAACTAATTAGCGTACAGACGAGAAACTACACGAAGCTTGAGATCGATAAAGGACGTAAAATTTCATTCAAAATTATAAAATACTCCTTAGATCGCCACGTGCTATTAATTTCTCCATATACTTGGAACACAAACCTTCCACAAAGCTGGAATATACTTCCGCAACCCTTACAGTTACTCATAGCCTCGTTAACAGTATGTTTAGCAAATTGCAAACAGCCTGAACAAAATTTCCTGCTCGACGAACAAAAGTAAAATTGAAGAGGGAAAGGCAGACGCTCGAAAGAAGTACGAGCAGGCTACAGGAGAAAAGGGAAGGAAAAGAGGAAAGGAAGGGTCGTTAAGGCGAGACAAAGACGAGGTCCGTAAAAGGGTGACAGGGTAATAAGGGAAAAGCGTAACTAATAAGGAAACCAGCGGGGAGAAGGAAAAAAGAGGAAGCAAGGAAAACAGCAACACGAAGCACGAGGCGGAAAGAGGGAGAATTAATGAAACAAGTAAACTGCAGCACGCTGCAAGCCCAACGCTGTAATTTACTTGGTCCGCAAACCCATACGTTCTCGGCTCTCCTCTCGCTTTTCTCCATTCCGCCTGTTTTCCATCGGACAGCGCAGTTTCCATTCGAGTTCGCTAATTCGTATTCAGCAGTCCACCTACGGAATCGGAGTTGCGATGCCGCGGCGACGCCTCCGCAGCCTGGAAAATTGCTTAACGCGATTAATTCCACTCGTCGCTGATATTTCTTTCGTTAAACGGCTCTTAAAAAGCTCGACGAAAAGGTCAGAGTTGGACTCTTTCGGTCACAGCGGGAAAGTATCTATCGGTGCGTAAGTGGAACGCGGATTTCAATAGGTTCGTGGAGGGAAATTTGAAGAGGAGGAAAAAGGCACAACGAACGCAGTTTTATTTATGAAAGAAATGCCAATGGATTTTTAATGAAATAATTGGACCGCGGATTTTTACCATCTTCCTCTATTTTCGAATATAAAGGTACTCGGCCGATAAAACAAATATGAAAATATCGCACGAAATTCCCTGTTTCGGATATCTCGCGTATTCTGGCGCGTATTTGCGCAGCTTTTAATTTCGCGAAAATCCACAAATATCCACAGTCTGATAATAATGTTAAACGAAAGAATATTTAATTTTGGATATTCCACGTCATGTAATAAATTCCAAATATCCTCTCTTTTGATTTTTCTAAAGCTTTTCAATTCCATAAAGCTGAACTCGAGTCTGCAAAGACTCGAACGCGTTTATCGTTAAGAGAAACAGAGAAGCGTTTATGATATCGTTAAAAAGGATAGAATACGACACTGGAATGTTGATTTTACGAAGGAAACTTTCAAATTTCCTTACGCCTGGCCGCTGACTTTTCGCACAACCGAACGATAGCAGGACACGTGTATAGCAGCGGCACGTCTTGCGCTGCAGACGGTGGAAAAAGTTGGCGGAGAAACGTCAAACGTAGTCGCTAGGAAATTGATTAACGCGATTTCCTTGTCGAGCAAGATTTCCCGAAAGCTAACGTGACACGTGAAAGCTGACGTTTGCCTGAAACGGTATACGCAATAACGGATCACGGTCGACTCTTATCTGGTACAGCGTGGAAGGCGAAGGGTGCAAAAGTTTATTGAAAATACGGCCACGTTGGACATTCGATGAAATTGAAATTGATTGCTGTCGATTCTCGTTGATTTTCCAAAATTACGAGTAGCGTGGCAATTTTAAACAGTCGGCGAGAAGAAAATATTGATTTCGAAAGAAGAAAATATACAGCGAGGTCCGCGAGAGAAGGAAGATTGGCTTTAAAATAAAGATAATATTGTTTCGTATAAAAAATAGACGTAGAATAATAACGAAATATTGGAATTACAAAATGAGAAACGTAGCTGCTGTTATTTCTCCCTTTTGTCATAACTGCGCTCTTTTCGACCATGCGAAACGGTACGTGCGAGCGGGAAATTTGATGCGAACGAATTTCCATACGTAACATGCGATAACAGTGTACATTTTACACGTTCATTTAGCGATAATAATTGTAATAATAACAGCGGGAAATCCTATAATTTGCAATTTACAACTTAGCAATTGGCTGATATCTTTGATATGAAATACGTTTCAGGAATCGAAGAATGCGCGAAGAATTTATTAGAAATTTGATCGATCAGTAAATTACTTTGTAATTTAATGTTATCGTAATTAAATGTGTATTAAAACCTGTGAAACTAGGCCACTTATCGTTTAAACGATAATTCGCTGCAATTTCCTGTTATCACAGAAATTTCATACATCGGAACGCTAACAAATGCGATTTGAAACAGCCTAATTTCGGAAGTTAATATCAGAAAAACGATATGCGAGGGATCGCTGTGAGCGCGAAATTTGAAACTCAAAAACGTTGCGCATAAAGAAAATTGCGAGGAAATCCTTATCCGTGTAAATCACTGGCGGAAATAAAAATACCAAACGTAGCTACGAAAGTAACGCAATTTTTAACCGCGCGATCTCCGAATTTCCGCCAACTTTCGAAAAACGTAAAATAAGCAGACAGTTTCGCAGGCGACATTTTTACAACGGCGTGGAAATTGAATCGTGTGTCAAGACGGTTGTATACAAAGCGGCTTTCTTCGGTTAGAGGGCGGCCGAAGCAGCGGCGAGACCAGCTTTTGTAAACGAGCTTAATACGAGCAAAACTCGGGAAAAATTCTCGCAGACTTGTCTTTTCCCCCGTGTTCTTCCGTCGAGGTAACGTCGGCGAACCGCGGTCGCATAAAAACCGCGTAAAAAAACTCGAGAATCGCCGCTTTCTAACGGCGTCGTAAAATACGACTCGCGGAGGACCTCGACGACTTTTGCATCGCAATTTTCCAGCCGTTCGTTCTACCGCGCCAATCG
Organism: Bombus difficillimus; assembly: GCA_014737525.1. NCBI lineage: Eukaryota > Metazoa > Arthropoda > Insecta > Hymenoptera > Apidae > Bombus > Bombus difficillimus. Next base: position 297,512 of record JACXIT010000155.1, on the reverse strand, counting down.
TCCCGCCATTGCTATTGATCGGTGAACTTTAATAAAATTATTCGAACGCCAACGTATCCCTGCAAAATCGCGCTTTAATAACCGCTATTATCGTTCCAGCCTCTCGCTCGCTTATGCTCCTTCGCGCGGTTGTTTGGATAAAACGAACAGTCGAACGAGTTCATCGAGAACTCCTTCCCCTTTATGAATATCGCCGTTATAACGCGAGTTACGGTGTCGTAGCTTTTTCATTTCTTTAGTTTTTACGCGATCCTGGCGCATTTTGTTTAGAAGACTTGGCAAAGATATTGCGAAGGAGACGATACTTTGCGCGATTTTCCACGATACACAGATGGTAGGATTTGTTTGAACAGCAGATTCGATGAGATTAACGCTAGAACTACCACACCAGTCAAATCGACTGATTTTACAATTTTATTTTAAAATTCCTACTTTATGTTGTATTTTTTCCGCAATATTTTGTTTTTTATATATTCAAACTGAAAATAATTTTGTATCAAGGCTACTTATGCCAATAGCTGTGAAAATGACTGGTACTTGTTAAAGTGTACAGGAATCCTGCACTCTTTTTATCGAAGCCCAATTAACCAGCTTCCTCGTTTTCTACAACTTGCCACCCGTTTTTCAAATTTTTACGTATNCATTCGATATAACGATATCAGTTATCAGGAAAATTCTCGATCGATCGCTGGATCGCTGGATGATGACGCTAGAAATTGACTGGGACTTGTCAAAGTGTACAGGAGTCCTGCACTCTTTTTATCGAAGCCCAATTAACCAGCTTCCTCGTTTTCTACAACTTGCCACACGTTTTTCAAATTTTTACGTATCATTCGATATGACGATATCAGTTATCAGGAAAATTTCCGATCGACCGCTAGATCGCTAGATGCTGACGCTAGAAATGCCACAGCAGTCGAAACGACTGGTTCTACAATTTTATAAATGTGCTAACCCTCGTTTAGGTCGATCATGTTCACAGATGGATTAATAATAGCAAAAATGTACTATAATAACATGGAATTGCTTCTGTAAGAAAGTAATAGATCAATAAATATAAAAATATTCTATTATTACGTATTTTTTAAAGACCAATCATTTTCACTGGTTTTGGTACAAATAGCTTCGTGTTAACTATCGGCGGTTCTAGTGTTAATATACAGTGGCACGTGGGAGATTAACATACAGCTCGTGCAAGTAATCGAACATTTAGCGTGACAAGTTTTTACGTACGTATCGTGTGTGCTGCTGAATATTTCAAAATTGTATTAATGTTACAATGAGACTGCAGTTTCTTGTAATACTTGTACGTAATATATTCGCAAATATATAGACACCAGCGTATCTTGCGTGGTACGAAACATTTTCAAATTGCATTAATATTACATGGAGGCACGAATTTCTTCTAATACGCGTAATATATTCGTAAATATATTAAGGCTGGCGTATCTTGCGTGGTGCGAAACATTTTCCAATTGGATTAATATTACAACGAGACACGCGTTTCTTATGATATATGTACATGATATTAGGTCGTCCGAAAAGTTTCTTTCGTTTCATAAGGAAATAATGCACAACATTTTTCGTTTTCTATTATTTTATCGAATTACGTATGATCCATTTTGTTTTATCAAGATAAACATCACAACGTTCGACAGATTAGGTTTCGTGTTTGTACAAAGATGCGTCGTTGTAAATGTTACGTAAAATCACAAGTCACAACTCAGATTATAACGACGACGTATAATTTTCATGTGCGACGAGAGAATATTAAATTTTTGAAAAATTAAAAGAATATTAAATTGTTTGGAAGTAGAAGATTCCTGGTTTCGAGAACTGCTTACCAGTTGAATGTTTCGAATACTTTTTAAGGCTACTTTGTCATGAAAAGTTTTGGCGAAAGCTGCAAGTTTGATTGGTAAAAAATTGTATTTTATATCTTCGATTTATATTCATACGTAGAATACAATTCCAGCGATTTATTTTCTCCTATTTAGCTTGGAATTGGCTATGTTAAAGTTCGATTTTCTCGAAAACAAAGCCTCGAACGAAATAATTCTATTCTGTATGTTCTTCTTATCTTTTCGCAAGAATTGCTGTATATCATTCACTCTGTTACACTCTACGAATATCTCGTGAAACTGGCATTAGTGGTGATTAGTATTCCAAGTTACGTACATCCAATGAAGGAAACAACGCGTGAAAATGGTCAGATAAATAATCATTGACCAGTCGCTTGTAATCGGATTTTCGAATGATACGAAAGATAATGGAGGAAAAGGGAAAAAAAAGGAAAGAAGGCGTCGCTGTTCTTACGGTTAAAAGCTACGCGTTAAAACGAAATGGACGAGATTGCAGCGAAAATTTGTTCTCTTTCGAACGAAAGTCGGGTGCTCGCGAGAAATCGAGATTTTATACAAATTGCAGAGTATTTAAAATGGCACGACCGCCGTGTAAAATCATTCTGAACGGCCTCTGTCCCGTGTAATTTTGCCGATTTAACGACGCCCCTGCACTCCGCCGGCCATTTTCATTTCGACGATACATTCCGCGACAAACAGAAATAAAAAATGGTAACAATTTGCAGCAATTTAGCAGAACGACAAAGAGCCGCGGCAATTCCATTTCCCGTTCGACTCGCGGCCCGACCATTTCATGCAATTTCTCGCCAACCACCGCGCTGGATGAGTTTCCATCGTCGATGATTAGCGAGAAGATTTCGATCGCTTCGAGACAAGCGACGAAAGGATTCTCCACGCCGAGTTTCTACAATTTCTGGCATTGCAGTTGCGTATTATACTTTGGATAGTCGACAGTGAAACTACACAAAAAAGAAAAATGCAACAAATGGACGAAAATGAAACAAAGTACGCGACATAAATTTATAAATAGGTTCACGAAACTTTTCTTATCTTGTGACGGAGAAAGTTGAAATCTTAGGAATTGCTGGAACATCGACCTCATTACGGTAGCGTGCAATTATGAAAGGAACGGGCTCGTTGATTGCGCTTATCTCGCACTGAACTTCCACTTGGAAGATCGGTCGTCTGTACGGCTATAATATCGCCAAGTTTCGAGACAAGGGTTGCTTCCGTGCCGCGCGCTGATTGTGGCACGTGTAAGTTTTAATTGTGAGGCAGCTTGAAAGCTCTGCGACCCTGGAACAGTCGACTCGCGTGGTGTTCCTCGGCTGCCAACGAATTTCGATTGGCCTCTAAAATAAACTTCGATATTCTCTCGCTACCGTTCGCGTGCACCCGCCAGCTTTTCCACCGGCAGCTTTCGTACCAACTTTCCTCTGTAACTTTTCCACGATAATACGAAGCGGAATTGTCAATCATTTGGTGGGTCGTTGCGAACGAATGCAGCGTTGTAAGAACGCGGTAGATTCGAGTAACAACTTGTTGTTGCAGCAACGTTGAATGAGAATATTTTACAAAATTATCGTTTCCCAACCATAGAAAATCCCACGGTTCTTCCGTATCATTTTCCGAATTGCGCGATCAATAAATAAATTGACAAGATTATCAATCTGTATGCAGATTTCCCTTTCGGTTTTTAATTAAACTCAAACTTGTATGATTTACACAGATAGTTTTGTCGATGTTTTGCCTGATTGTAATTTTAACTATTCGATTAGTTTGTTGAACATCTTTTCCATTCGTTACGCGCGATATAATTTTACTTTTAATACTTAGAATAATTCTCACACGTAAATAGTATAATTTAATTTTATCAGAGCGAAGATAAAATGATCTGCATCTGTAAATAGATCTTTCCAGTTTCGTAATATTCGATCTTTTATTTATTTAAATCATAGATAATTTTATTCGTTTATTAATTAGCATACGTAGATCGTAGGTTCGTTTAATTCGTAATATTCGATGAATTTTCAAGTTTGAAAAATGTCCAGAAGATAGCCCGTTCTCGAAACCAACATCTACAGCTGTGGATTTTCCAAATCCAGTGGAACAACGAAACAACGTTGTTCGGCGTGTGCACAAGGTCCTTCCCGTTTCGCGGTAACTATTTTCCACGCGCAGAGGAATTAAACAACGGGGTTAATCGCGTCGAAGGTTAGCGGTGAGTGTGGTGAGTAATATCGGCTTAGAGCCAGCGGAAAATCCTGGCCCGTGGCGAAACCAGCGTAAAACTTTTTAATTAAGCCAATCAATCCGGTCTGGATTTCGTACGGTAATTCTCAGAATCCAACGCGAACAGGAAACGAAATTCTGTGTGGTACACTCGCAGAATATTCTCAAGACGAGTGTAGAATTAGCAAGGTCCGAGCAAGAGTTTCGAATTTTAAACAATTTCCTTCTTCTCCACGTTCTATCGTAATAATTTGTTTCCCGGATGGTAAATTAACGAGATTCGATCAGGCAACCATCGTGCAATAAATGGGAACACGCGAGGAAAACGTGACAAGACCAGTTTCGTTGACTTTTTCATTCTCAGTGACTTGAAAATAAGCGGCGAATTTATGAAATTTTGTGGGCCATCAAACACAGAGTCGTTGAAGAACACGAGCCTAACGTCGAAACCGAATAAAAGAGGAATTTTTGTAAAGAAAATTCATTGTTGAATTTGAAAATCTTCTCTCGTTTATCTATTAAATTCATATGGGTTACATTTCTATTTTATGAAATGTTTATCGTTTTCTATAAACAGAAAGTTTATAATTATAATAAAACGGTAGCTTCATGACGTAGCGACAAAGCGACTAGAACGAAAGGCTACAAATTCAGAATCGTTTGGAACGAGCTATTAACTAAATCAATTACATTCGTGCGGCTTTTCGTCTATTTTAGCTCATTTTGATAAATGGATTCAAACTGACGGACGATTTATATTATTTTTTGTTCGTCTTTTCGTAAAGATTTAATATGTCACTGATGAATTACATGTATTTGCGTCTATCGTCCCTTTCGTGTTCGCTGACAGGTTCGGTAATTCATTTTTATAATTCAATGCCAGCGAAATAATTATTTTTCTGGTCCGATAGATTGATCAACGCAGGAAATCGAGGTACGTGTCTTCAATTTATATCAATTTACGCATAAAACTGAACGAAACATTCTCTCGTTTAATGTTTCTATCTCGCTAACCCTCTCCCAGGGGAGCTGTGTTTAGTGTTTTCTACGCGATAAAACACATTTTTTAATTTCACTTGTGTCATTCTGTTTCAACGCTTCGATATCTTCATCGACGTCGAAATCCTAATTCTAAATATTTCATTGTGTTATCGTTTAATTCGTGACAAATCTACGAGACGCCATAGCCGAATTAAACGTAATCAATGCAAACTTGCAGCTTCAAAGCTCCGTACAAAATCTAAAATCAATTTTCCAAACTACCACGTCGAGTGCAAAATCTGGCGCGTAAAGTCGTTACTCCGCCTTTTGTCCCAATCAACGGAAATTTTCCAAAACTCCATAGAAAATCCAAAAGCTTGCAGACAAGATCATTGCATCGCCGCTCTTTTCCCGCCAACTGTCGTAACTCTGGCAAAGCCTCGCGTGAAAAGGGCACTTCACGACCACGTACCGAGTCCTCGAAAATACCCCATACGAGATTACTGCCTTGTGGCTGCTTTTCATGCCAATTTGCAGAAGGAGAAAAAAGTCTGGAACGTCCAATCAAAGAAAGAAAAAAAAAGGCAGAGAATCTTGCAAAATCCGTCGCGTAGGATCGTTGGAGCTGTCGTTTCTCTCGACTATCGTCGTGCCGAGCAAAGAAGAAGCCCGGGGCAACCGAGGGAAACTGCGACGGCCCCCATAAAGTTTAGCATTTAGACAAGAGGCTCTTCTCGCGGAGCGCAACGTCGAGTAGTCCATTACGAGCTGAAGGGAAGGCGTCGATAGTCGTTATCCGCCGGTTATCCCATTCCTTTTTCTTTTTCGAAGTCTCTTTCCGTTAAAAGGGAACAGCGTGAGAGCGAGATCTCCTCGACGTACTCCTCCTGCACCGTAGCAGCACCTTCTAACGCCATCCACGGTGGTTTCTTCTTACGGGGTAGCTACGGGATTCGTTGCTCGTAATTAGGCTGCTCCGGAGGATGCTCTTCCGTGGGCCAGCGGCCGAGCAGCGATCTCCTCATAATTCCTGGGTTCTTATCTTCTCTTGGCCGTTCCTTCGCGAGCAAACAAATCCGCCGGAGATGGAGAGAGACGGCGTGATAAAATTAAGGGGAAGAGAACAGTTCGTTAAGGGCTAGCGGGAACGTTGGCGGCGCGATGCTTGCTCGAAAGGCGGCTGCCAAGCTCGAGTGCTGCATTACGATGTTTACCGTTGCTCGTCGGATATTGTACGCCGATCCTGCCAACCCTCCAACGAGAACTTCTCGGCCACTTGGTTCCTGTCTGCTCCTCGCGCGCCAGCTCCAGCAGATCGTCGACGCGTGTCGGATTTCTCGTATCGGATGAGCTTGCGGTACGCGTCGTTGCTGTCGTTGATTCGCGGTTTTATTGCTTCTATTTATTTGGTACTTTAATTTTGGCTACTTTAACGTTGCATCGTTGGATGCGTGTCGGTCAGAAAAGTGAGAAGTAATAAATTAATTAGTAATTTAAATAATAATAGTAAAGTAGAGTAGTAAATAAATTATTAGCGAACCGTAGTAGCAGTAATTTTTAGCGTAGCAATTTGCTTTGTGGAAATCGGGACGCAAAGTTTACCGAAATAATCAACACATTTTTGGAAAACCTGCCATTGGCGGAACGTTTGCTTTCTGAATTTCATTTCTATCAATTTTCGTTACAACTTTTTTATAACCGTTTGCGGCTCTACGATTATATAACATTCTTTTTTTGTTTCTACTCATAGAACAAACTGGTGAAATTTGATCGTTGGAAACGCGGACGCTGTATGTTATTTCGCGCTGGAAACCGCGACAGATCGAGGTATATTTCGCGATAACATTCAATTTTTCCAAATTTGTTGTGTTATATTTTCACGCTTGTCCCTGGCAATGTTATCCAAGTCACTCGCGTGTCTCAACATTTTTCAATCCATGAAATTTATCTTGTTTTAATTATTCCAAAAAAATGCGGCAAAAGGTGGGTCACCGGTGAAAATTTAATAAAAGGTGACACCTGCTTTCTCATTTTCTTTTCCTCCCATCCGTGTTCCTTATTTTTATCCCCTTTTCAACATTCCCCGAATCGATGAAATATTTATATGTAGCCTTTGTAATAATACACCGGTGTGATTGATGGACTTTGCAGGAATATGATAAAGGGAACAACTAGAAATGCGCGAAATCGTAGAACTCGTGCAGCAAGTAAATTGTTAGCCCGTGTTCTTTGAGCAGCAAGTTCTGTTGTACGAGGCAATGAGTTTTGGCAGAGTCGTAAGAGTTGATTTATGGAATGATGTATAGCGTTGCGGTCTGACGGACTTACATGCAGATTCTGCGTCACCGTGTATTGGGAAGAAGCATTCATATTTCTTGTGGCAAGCATCTCAAAAAATATGAACGTTGTATGTCAAGCAGCAGTAGATCGTTTCGTGACAAACGACCATAATCAGCCGTAGTAACGAAAGAGTTGAAATCGCGTCCTACCGCTACAAATGCATCGATATTTCGCTAGCATTGCAACCAACATCGCGAAAAACTGCCAGACGTACAACTGATAATTGTACCATCAGCGTGTTTTACGACCTCTGATAAAGTCCTAGCTATGATGCGTGTGAAATAGCCGAGCATTTTTCCAATGAAGCTTGGCTTTCGCAACCTGAAGCATTGGCGCAATTAATACAATTGACGTAATCGTAACTAAAGCACGTTTACATCTTAGTTACTGTTTAGTCGACCATTCGCGGAGAGACGCGATCGCGACAAAGCACGTCAACGAGAATCGTAAATTCCCGTTACTATTTGTTAGAATTTAATCTTCAAATTAAGATAAATAATCTGTGGAAGACGCGATGTTTATGTTGAAATAATATTCGGTGATATTTATTAAACAGAACTACAGAACCAAATGTATTGAACATATAAGAGAGTGATTAACAAAGTATGCAGGTAAAGAATTTATGAATCGTTGACAGTTGGCTAGTTACTCTCAGACTGACCGTAGGTAGTCACCCATGATCCCTTGAAGATTTTGAACTCCCCTCTCCATACAGCAATGAGTATGACCTGTGTAAGTGTCCTGTTCAAATGCCTGTGTAGGTGTCTGTATAAGAGCGTTTGTGTCTACGATCGTAATATCGTTGTATTCCAACGCGATTAGATAATCGACGCCACGAACTGATCGATCCCCTTATTTCTGTTAGGATAATAAGGGTGGTTCGATCGAGTTTACGCCGAATTAACGGGTATAAATTAATGTTTATTTCAACAACTTTGTAAGGAAGATAGTTACTCTGGTGCGTATGTACAAATAGGACGACGGTAGCGCAGTGGTTAGCGCCTTTGGATACGAACGTTCGGGACCCGGGTTCGAATCCTGACGCCCGTGTCTCATTTTTAATAAAATTAGTAATAACACAACAGTACCCCAGCATCGACATCTACGTTCAACTACAACTGGTGCGTATGTACAAGTTAAGTAAATGATCGATTCAAGGGTAGAGACCCGGTGCAGACACGTTGACTATTCTAACGATGAAGAATAAGCGAAGCTTAGCGACGATGCTGTGGCGGAGGAAAGCTAGCGATGGGTGTGTCTAGCGCACGGGATCATGGGATTCGTTGATGACAATTTTGGTAAGGAAAGTGAGGGCAGCAGACATTGCTTGCGATTGAATAATAAGAAGGTTGGTGGACTAGGAAGAGTCCTAGCCGCCCTCGACAGAAAGTTGCTAGTGGGAAGCATCGTACGTGAGGAAAACTAACTTTCCCGCGTCTTCTCGTGGTAAACAATAAACTTTAGAAAACGCTTTAGTAAAAAGATCCTTGTCCGGTCTGAAGGACCTTAGCTAGAAAATTCCTGAGATTTGTGGTCGGTCCTTAAGACTATTGAGGGTACGCAATAAGAGGATGTGTAGACATCTGAATGCCATCTTGCCCGCGGAGAGTGGCCTGGTTTAGGTAGAGACTCGGCCGACGTAACAGTTACGTTTACAGTTAGCTGTTAGCTGTTAGCTGTTAACAGTTAGCTGTTAGACGAGTATACTCGTCACAAATAAATGGCAATATCTTGCGTTATGACGAGAATGTCGTGCGTCAATGTGTGTTACAACAACACATACTCTGTGTTTGCATAATTAACATATTACTGTGTACATTGTAGATCAGCGTTCTGGCAATAATGTTACATCTGACGACCATAAATCTCGTTCTCTGTCGTTCATTTTCGTAATTCATTTTTGTCAACTAACTCTCGAATATTTTTAGTGTTGCAGATTGCTAGGAACGTGAAATGTTTATGCTTATCATGAAATGGTTGTTTAATTTTCTATGGAATAAATAAACAGTTGTGTATCGCTTGAGTCGATACAGTGTTTCTTTTCTATCTTCTCGCGTTCGTTAACGTGCAGTTCGCGGAATAATATCTGGTCGAAGTTGATCTGAAAATTGCTAGTTTCTTTATTCCTCCGAGGATAGTTAATCAACAAGGAGAAAGATATTAACCGCAACACGAAATAGCAACCGCTCGTTTTTCTTTCCAATCTATTTATCTGCGTCGTGAGGGTAAGATTGACCCTCCTTAATGGCAAATTATATTCTCGTTAGACAGGGTTTACGGTTGTCGTCGTCGGTTTTGCCTTAATAATTCATTATACGCTACATAGATGTTGCAGATTAAATTACGTACAAAGTAAACAACATCTATCACGTTCTATCATTTAACATCCTAATTCGATAAAACGTTGCAGACTAAAATCTGGAACGTGCAGCGTTCTTGGATTATTGTGTGCGGCATGTTTTTACATTAGTGTGTGTAGTATGCGTAGTATGTGACAGCTAAGATATTATTCAAAATACCGCGAATAAATTAGCTTTACGCCGTAGATTGTAATATAAGTGGAAGAACGATGGTAGCAACATATTCTTTTCTTTTGTTTCTCTTACCGAGGGTTCATTTCTGACAGTTCAATTTGAAATATACACGCGAATTCCTCGAATATAAATCGATCGAAGAAATAATTGTCACGAGAGAGAAGATTCTTACAACTTCTAATTTATTGCTTGTAAAATTATCTGTAATGGACTGTAATAACAGTTTCAAAAATCGTTACTTTACGGATAAAATTACAAAGCTTCTATTTTATAATTTTCATCTCCGACAACGGAAAAAGAAACACAGGAGGAGCACAAAAAATTCCTAACTGAGTAGACGTAGACGATTGTCCCAAGAATATTTTAATACCTTAAATATTCTAATATTATGACGAGAATATTTTGAGAGTTTCAGGGAGAGTAAACGTGTATATTTATTCCAAGAAGCAAACATAAAGAGAATGTTGATAATGCGAGATTGCTTGGCAACGTAGCGAGCTTTAAAACTGTTACTCTGTAAAGCACAGGAAATACGTTCTTTCTCTGTACTCTTCCAGTAATATTGTTAATCCTCCACGTGAATCCGAGACTAGCCAATCGTCACAGTATTAGGAAAAATATTCTCTTTAGAAATTACACTCCTAAAACTTGTACGATTAATCGTACGAAAAATAAAAAAAAGGAAACAAATCTTATGTCTAAATACATAAAAGAAGCAGGAAAAAGTTGCTAACTGAAAAGAGCATAGACAACGCGAGTACACGGCAATTGTCCCGTGGAGAGCAAACGTTACGAACTCGACGAAATTTCAGTCGAAATTTCACTCGTATCCAGGCGAATTCTTTCGGATCGAAAACCAGCATCGACCGATGAGATTTAATCTGTCGCGCGAAACCGCGTTCGCGACAGGCCGAGTTGGCTGTGCTTTAATCCAAAATAGGGACCTATCGAGTGAATGAGAGAGAGAGAGAGAGAGAGAGAGAGAGAGAGAGAGAGGTTTTTAAGCCAGCGACGCCGCCGTAACTTTCGAGAAAGCCCTGACAAACTTTGGCCCCATTGCTTGTTGCAGCTGTCCGCCATCGTCGATGGGATTTACGCGGAACACGGCCACACTGCGGGCTCGTTCACACATTTGGCGAGCGATCGACTGTTGGTGGGCGGTGGCGCCGACGCGAGATCCCTGCAGGGCGCCAAGGGGATCAACAACTTCGTCGGATGCCTGAGGAAGGTAAGCGAGATCCGTTCGTTCGTGGCTTCGGCGTGATCCACTTTAACCTGCCGCGATTTATTTAGCGAACGTAACTGTCCGGCCGTCAGTCGCTGAACAAGGTACGCTACTATCGAAGAGTACAGCGGCAGTTTCTTGCGGGAGAGAAATAATTCTAATTCAACGTTATTCGACTCGTAGGGTTCAGCAAGCATAGTTAACGCTTGTGTAGTTAACGATTTCTGCGACGATAAAAGAACACTTGGAAGAGGAGCTAAATTGAAGAATTAAAATTGAATCCGCTAAGACTATTATTATCGCGTTAATGTATGTGTAGAATTAATACGCAAGGTAATATAATAAAAATATAATAAAAATTCCCCATACGGTGGACTGGAACTTGAAGAGGTTTTCAGAAACGACGATTAAGATAATCGTTATTGGACTCTATATAATCGAAACGAATGTTTCCGCATTCCAGGAAAGCTCGAAAGCTCTGACTACGGACGATGCAAGAAGCAGCGCTTACCGAAACGCGTCTGTTGGTTGGAAATTCTCGTTGTGCGAATTCAGAAGGAAAAAGGGGTGAAATATTAAAACGCGCGCGCGTTTGTCAAGGAAATTTATACGGTAGCTAGCTCGTCCCTGTCTTTTCCTTTCTCCAGTGGAAAAGCGAAATAAAGAATGGGCTCGATACACGACGGTGCAAAGAAAGTCACGCGAGTGGATTCTTTTTTTTTCTTTTTTCGAACGATGCCGGAAGTTTCATTTAACGCGGCAGCCACTAGATTTTCGACTGGTGTCCCATCTCTCCGGGGAAATATCCTGCTTTTGTCGTTTCCCCGTTGGATAGCATTGTTTGCTTAATAACGCACGCATCGCGCGAAGAGATGATCGATACTTCGCCACGAATAGTCGGAGGATTCGAATTGAATTTTATGTTCGTAAGAAATTGCCTGCTATAAATGTTCATAAAAATGATGTTATCGGCGAGAGCTGAAAGGCAACCAACGTCCGTCCGTATCTCCAGGACGAAATGAGATACAGCTGCGCGCGAGCACTCGTAGTCCTGTAGAGCTACAGTGAACGTGAGAAGCATTCGCAGGGTAATTAATTTCAACGAACGTATCGTAGAACGTCGTTGATTTAGAAGATTCTTACAGATACAAAATATGTCCGTATCCTTGCAATTCTGCAGTATAATTTTCATAAAAAAAAAAGAAGAAGAGTGGAATATCTGTTTCCTTTGTGAGAACATTAACAAATATCTGAGAAATGGCAAAAATATATACGTAATTAGTATTGTTTAAAACTAGAAGTAGATGAAGCTGATAAGGCTTATCTAATATACAGGGGAGAAAATTACTAAGTTTAATTATTTGTATAATTTACCAGGCTTCCTTTCGATTTTATTACGACTTCAATCGTTGCATTGAATTTGCCAAATTCTTAAACTACTTGAAATATTCTCCCATTTTTCCTAAGTTCTCTTTAAAGTGTTTCTTCATTCGGAGGCATAATGGCACTCGTACGCGAGCTAATTGTAAAGTACAAATTAAATAAAAAAAATAAATGAACGCTTAAAAACACCTCCAAAATATACGGAGACCGCGTGAAACTTACGATACGGTGTGAGTATATTTCATCAAGAAATATTGTATTTCGTAGCTAATGAATCATGAACTTTCTCTTTCTCTTCGTTTCATTTCGTTCTTCAGATAGAAAGTTGGCTATTTTTTTAACAAATAGCCTCGTGGTGATATATTACGCACATACGCAGTAAGTGCGAGACATGTAGAGTACGTTTTGCATATGTTGGTACGCATAAGTATGCAGAACAAATGGACTATGGAAAAATGCAAAGTAGAAAACGAATTTATATAATCTTCTAATCGCACAACGTATTTCTATCCAGATTTCGTTTCTCTATTTGCATTCTGCAAAAATATGCATCGACATTAGCATGCGAGATCAGATATTAGCAATTTGGAGCGGAATTTTCATCGAGAATATTTATGCATATTTATATTGTATTTTAGACACACAGACGGAGAATTGAAATATCGATGAAAGAACATCCTATTTCCTACGTGCAAATAACACGCGCTTCGATTCCCGCGTTTTGTTTATTGTTACATCCATGCACATCATTTTGCAAAGTATATTCGGTATAAATAAATAATTAGAAACGCAAACACATTTTCTGCGTTATTTCTTCGACTCGATACCATCTAATGACAGAATCCGCAATCACTTAGTTGCCAATCCAATAACTTGAAACAGAATGTTGCAAAATTAAACAACTCGAAGCAAACAATTGTGAATAACCCACAAAGGTACAAAAATGTCCATTAAGATTTAAAACGTTTAACGACAAAAATGAAATGAAATTGCACAATATACTGGATTGGCAACTAAGTGATCGCGGATTTTATCATTACCATCTTATGACTTAGATGCCAAACCACTGACAGTGTTTCGCTGTTCACAGCGAAGAAGCCAATTTCAAGAAGAAATTTAATCTTCGATAGACCTGGAAAAACATTTAATAATTTGATACTATAAACCTGTCGATCTTTGCCTTAATCCTACGAAAAATCGAACAATGAGATTGGCTTTGCAATTTGCAATTACTCGCGCCACTGTCTAACACGCAACGAACTGCGTCTGCTTTAATGATCAAGCCACGCGGTCTAAATAGGACAGAAAGGTTCGTCATTCGCTGAATAACATTCCCTTGGATCGTCTTTCCAGCCAGGAAATTTCACTTGCGTGAATTCGAATTCATGGCCGGCTAGAATATTCTGTAGTGGAATTTAAACACGAGTCCAGCAGCTCTGAAATAATACCGTGTGTCGCGGTTTCGATGGTTTCGTGCCACTTGCCGGAGACAACTCGCATAGGCAAGACGATTCACTCGCTCGCCTATACCGTGGTCCGTTAATGCTCGCCAAAGTTGGCGTATTCAGTCACAGGTCTGTCAGAAATCTTAATGAGGTCTTAGCACTTTGATCGTCGCGTTTCAACCATAAAGGATCGTTACATAGACGCTCGCCTGCCCGAAATCGCCGATTCGCTTTGAACTTTGTAAGACAATGTTGGACGTACAATAGACGTTCGCTAGAAGCTTCTATAGCACATCTAAGTGAAGTTTATGCTTCGCTTTCCAGTCGCTAAAACTTGTACGTACACATGGTTATTCTATAGTGAGCAGATTTTCCTATCCGATTTTCTACATTTCTCTAGCCACGTGAAAGTTTTGCATATGAAGTTTAATATAATAGGTCGTCCGAAATGTTCTTTTCGTTTTTTAAGGAAATAATAGACGTACAGTGTTTTTTGTTTTATATTAGTTTATTGAATTATTCACAAATATAATAATAGAAATAACAAATAATAAATAATGTAAAAGAGAAATTGTTGCTCATCTGTTATCACCTTATCAAACGAAAGAAACTTTTCGGACAACCTAATACTTAGATTTAATCGAGCAGTGTATGAATATGGTAGATAAGAACACACGATTTGTTACATGTTTTTTCCACAGCGTTAACAATTTTTTAATTACAATCAGATTATTGCGCGAATCATTAGAAATCTAAAAAAGTGTTCTACTGCGAGGACATAAGAATTGTACACTTATTTATACCTAGCTATTTATGCGCATCTTTTTACAAACTACATTGAATATAAATAAATATATCCACAGCCTAGTCGCCATAGAATTCGTGCAACCTGTTGACTATACGTTAAAGATGTAACGAAGGCTAAATACAATAGAAACGTATCATTTGCCGAATAACTGCATTTAGGTTCCAGTTTCCAGGTACGAAATTTTACCACTGCAATCGTATTCTGAACATCGTGTTATGTTACACGGTGCACTGATAACAAGCATTAACATTCACCTAATTTCTTAACACGTAACCGCTGTTGGTCCTCGGCGAAGAAATTGAAAGGAATTAAAGTAGGAAGAAATTATTAGAAAAATAAGTAAATAAGTGAAATTTTCCGTATTTGGAAAAGAACGTTATATTTTCACAGGTACGGAAATTCTATACGATAACATAAGAAACAAATTCCTTCATCGTTTCGATTAAATTAATAAAAATTGCCAACACATCGAACGTCGTTACTTGGAATCAATTACATCGATCGATTATCCCCCTCGGCATTTTTTTCGTTTTTCATTAGTGCCCGATAAGCGGTGGATCGATTAATTAGCTTGATTGCATTGTTTATGCAAGGGATGAAAAAGCTGGCGCGTAAATCTGACAGAAAAACGAGCGAATTTTAACTATCCGCCGCGGTTTCAACCATCCTGATAAATAACGTTTCGCCTCTCCAGTGGATACTAAATCGCAATTCTCCGCGTTCGATAAAACACATAAATCATGGCTAATACGTAATTACTATGTTAATGCGTACGTTAATAATCTCGTAACTGGATTTATCTTTCAATTCAGCCTGTTCACCTGTCCAGCGATTCGCAACAAAAATACGCGATATCCGATCCACTTATTGTTACGTAAATTCTCTCATTGCTATCTTCATCGCTTTTACGGTTGTCGCTCTTCCGTGCGAGTCTATTTCATTCGATTTCTAACCAACGTTCGATGACGAGGCTAACGTTGAAATATTTTCACGAACCGATTTTACGATTTGATTTTATCGTTTGCTTGTTGCTTTCTTATTCGCGCTTCGTATTCTTTGGGATTATCGGTGGCGAATGAAATATCGCGAAGGGAATATCTTTAGCCGCGCTGAAATAATCGCAAATTGTTTGTTACAACGCGTGCTTCCATGTGTCTGCTACTTTTCAATTCTCCTGATCGCATATTATTACACAAATGCAAGATAAATGCAGGATGGTCCAACTTTGTCGATAGCGTTATTAATACTTTTTTAAGGATCAAGACTGTGAGAAGCAGGCTTACGTAGTCGCATAATCAAATAGTAATCAAAGTAGCTTCCATACGAAACTAGGATGTTGAAATTTCAAACTATTTTTCCACAAAGTACGAACTTGCGTTATACATTTTACTCTTATTGTATATTATATTTTACTCTTGGTTAATAAATCGAAACATTACCGATTATTTGATAACCTAAAATTGAATTAATTGCCTGGGACAAACCATCGAACCATCGTCGCTAGGCTGCGGATTTTTATGCAAATTCGTATTTCCAAAAATAGAACGAAAAGCGTAGGATCTCGGTGTAACATTGTTCTACTATAGAAATTACCACGGGTGCAGGAAAATCCGCAGTCCAATCGCCGCTAATCGTAAAAATCTTTAGCATCGGGAAGATTAAACGTTGGAGTGTTTCCTAAGAAACAAAATTACCGAGCACCTAATTATCATACAGATAACCGTACACTAACGAACGGTGCCTATGATGCGGCGAAATGAATTTCGCTTGAACCTCCTCTGGAAACGCACGCACACGCTTTTTCCGGGTCGATAATGCCCGAATACCGGCGTTTGCCAAATTCGCGCTTTGTTCCCCGAAGGCTTTGCATCGCGATATTAAAATCCGGTTACAGCGCATCCGGCGCGATCGAGATAGCCCGGCCGATGTAATGAAAATGTTTTTCCACCCTTTTTGCAGGTCGAATTCGTGGCGGAGGGGGTGAAAATGGAGCTGATCGACGCGGCCAGGAGCGGAGCCGCGGGCGCGGCCGCCTGGGGCAAAATGGATTTCCATTGTCGGGAACCCAGAGCCTCGGACCCAATCACCTTCACCACCAGGGACTCTCATCTCGTGAGTATTTCCCGCCGTATTATTCCGTTATGAAAAATAAGAAATATCCCTCGTGCAACGTCGACAAACCCCCGTGCCAAGTACGAATGGAGGGGCGGCAGCATCGAGAAAATTACTTTCCTCGTTTCTCTCTGATGGTGTTAACGAACGAATCGCGCGTGTAGTCCCTGGTGTATCTACTTTTTAATTCTTTGTGTTTGAGCCATTCGTTGGATTAATCTTCCTTCGACTATTTCTTTCGATAGACTTGCGATTCTCGTTAATTTCTTCCTTTTAATTGATCTTATTTTATTCTTCGCTGTTTTTCATTTTTCTTATTTTATATTTGAGAGTCCGGTAGAGAAATAATCGTTTGAGTAATTTAATAATTCTCAAACTCGGTCTCCTCGCAAACTAAACCGAAAATAAGAAAATTTTATTGTATGTTCTTTTATTTTTCCATAAACAATCAAGATATTCCCATTTTACGCGTTATTTGCATATTGCTAACTCTGTACATATATTTTTCCTTTTTTCTTCTTTTAATGGGAAGCGTTATCGATCGCGCATGGGGTTTTAGATTTCGTCGACGGATGAATCTCGCGTTTAATTTCTTAATTTCTCTCGCTTTGTGTTCGAGACACTCGTCGAATTAATTTTTGAAATTGCTTGTTTTAGTAAAATTAAAGCGTTTCATAGTCTTTTTCTTCTTTCCTTTCATTCTACAGATCTCGTTTCTCGTATTATCGTTATTAATATGTTATTTTAAAAAGATTGTCGATTGGAAATGGATTTCCAGAGGTCGGATATCGCGTCGGGCGACGAAGATCGAAGACTATACAATAGTTTTATGGTCGTGATGGAATGTCGATTACGTAAATATTACTTAACCGATTGACCGGTCGCTGAAAAAAGCGTGCGAGTTAAACGTGGTATATTCGCGTAGTATGTAAATTTTGTTCCAAGTTGTATCTATTTGGAAACTAGCGTGAACCATACGTAAACAGCATTGCTTTCCTTTATTCAACGAATGTTACGTTCGATCAGCTCGAATCGATGTTGTTTCACTCGAGTTCCTGTCACGCTGTCAATGTAAAATTGCCATTCTAACTGTCTTTATATATCATTCGCTTCTGTAAAGAGCGATACGATCCACCAACCGATAGTCTGACGGCGATAATGTTGAGAAAATGTCGTCCATTGGCAATTTTTCAACCTACAAAACATTCAAAACGTGGCGATGTAATTTCTCCGCGAGAACAGTCGACTACGATTGATAGAAATTAAAAATCAATTTACGTGTGTATCTCAACCAATTTGTTTGTTGAAAAGCTCCTATATTTCCGCGATTTATGAAGAACATTCTCTGTTTAATTTCGCAAAACTGGTAAACGAAATGTGTCTTCGAAATCCGTGGGATTTCGCATACGCGTATTGTGTTGGCCACTAAGCGATTGCGGCCACTTAGTTGCCAAACGTTCTCGTTGATCTAAGTTACTCGCGCAGAAAGTCTCAGATATTTGACGCGTTGCCTCGGGACAAAGTTGATGGACTTTTAGAAAAAGAAAGATGGCGTAGAAAATTTGTTCGTAGCTTGGCTAGAAACCCGTCCTTACGATTCTATGTCATTAAAATAAATTGCAATGCCTTTAGTCCGAGGGAAAGGACGCGATCGGATATTCTACAAATTTCCCTCTTTCGATAATTCATCGGCCTTCTACGTCCATTCGTTGAATATCTGGGACGTTTGGTCTAGCAAATCTGCCATACAGGAAAGCAATTACAAGAAACGATTTATCCGTCTATTATTTCCGATAATCGACATTCTACCGCACCCATAAAGTCTCATCTACGATTCCCTTTCGTCCATGATATCGCGTCAAACACAAAAGGTCGCCAAGCACCGCGGGCATCGTTGACAAATTCTAGAAATAAATTCCAGACAACTAAACTTACGTGGTTGCCATCGTATTACTCGATATAGGCGCATGAATAATCGCGAGAAAGGAAATGAATTCTTAGAGTACGTGGTCGCTAAGATCGCAGGGAAGAAAGAAAATGAAAAGCAGATCGTTAAATGGAAGAACAGGCAGAATGATTTTGCAAAGGCGCTGCCGGTATTGTTACAGGCAAATTTAAAAAGGGTTTTCGTAATGGCTGACCTTACCGAATGACGCGTTACCAGCGTGGAAATTTAAACAGAGCCGCGTTTGAATCACGCGGTGCGGTTCGCCTGGCAAAGAGCAGAAAGCAGTTGAAACGCCATTTTCCCTTTAGTGCCTATAGCAACGCTTCATGACTCTCCATACAATGATTGTCAAGCACGTTTCATAGCATTCCGACCATTCTCTGTACGTAGCCTCAGTGCTTCTCAAACTTTTCATTCCAATTACTCGATTACGACTCGCCCGGCTATCAAATTCGAATTATCGATCCTGGATATTAATTTCACGTATGTGCTCTGCCTCGTAATTCGGGCAAACTATGGAGATGAAGAGTAGCGTGACAGGGTAGCGATTCTACGTGGAGAAATAAGTCGAAAAAGAGGAGTAACATTTTGTCGTTGGGGGGCTCGTTTTAGAGAAAACTGAGCTTGAAAATTCGCGAGTTTCCACTTGTAAAATTCCTCGTCCTGCTCGTGTTTCCTTCCTGTTGTTAACACATTGTTCACCGGCAACTTTACGGCTATTAGAACAATATAAATAAACTTTGAATAAATAATTAATAAATTCAACTTTGAATATTTCTATGTAACAATCGCCTACGTGTAATGGTACACAACAGCTTTTGCTAATATATCCGCTTTCGCTGCGTTTTCCTTCTGAACAGCATACTCTGCACGCTATAGTCGGATTTGTTTCTCTGTATTTCTTCTAAGACGTGGTCTCTTAGTTTGAAAGGCGCTGTTTTGGAAGTTCGAGAAGTGTCAGGTGCAATGCTGCGTTCTTTGGAATCCACGTTTTGCAATCTGCAACGTTTGGCCATGAAAACACGAGTTGATGTTGAACGTGGCCAATGTTCTTTTATTCTCTGCTTAATTTGCATAGTTTCGTAAATAAGGATAGGGTTGCTACTTGTTAAGAATCTTTTGAGTGGTGCAACAAGCTCCAACATTGGTGCAACAAGAAATGTTGCTCGTGTCGCTACATACACAGTACTGCACCCCTAAACTAACTAAATTATCCTGCTCATGTTGCAGCGAATTAAGCGTATTTTTGAAATCTTCCTAAGCCAAAACAATGTCTGCTTTTACTTCTTCAACGCTGTTGTTAGTACGCTCCGAATTTGATGGCACAAACACGAGCAGAAAGAGAAGTTTCACACCTCGAAACTTGCAGATAATATGCGTCATTTTTTCGGAAATATTTCATATTCAAAGGAAAAAATGTTATCCATCTTCCTCGGTTTAGTTTTCCATGTAAAATCACCACCCCGCCGCTTGTACCGCGATTTTTGGAACAACCTGTACAAGATACTCGTGTTTCGTTTACTATTATTAGCAGCTTAAGTATACGTTTGCGTTGAATTTCAAGAGCAACGAAAGCGTAGAAGGTGTAGCTGTAGTTGGAATAATATTCAAAATAAGTAGAATGTTCAAAATACTTCCTACCGTATTTGCTACATGAAATCTCTGCTTAGCCTTCATCTGCTTAATTACATTCATAAACATGCAAATTTGCATAATTGCTCTCGGTCCACTCTTTTATTTCCTTCTCTTAGGTTCACCCCTACAGAGTCCTACGGTACAGCACTTCAAACGCTTCCTCAGAAAAACAAATTTCTCTTCAAGTTCTACCCGTTTATTTAACGGTAATTACACTCGCAAAAATGCAGATTTGCGCAGACATTGGCGGTCCAATTCGCAGGAAATCAGTTGGAGCGACGCGAGATCGTTCATACCCTCGGACTCTTCTTGATATCTTCAAATTCTGTTTAACAAGATCTTTGGCGAAGTTGATAGACTTCCGACGGAACAGTTTGAGAGACCCTGAGGCCCAGAGAAACTCGAGTCACGCGTATACTAGGCGCTTTCAGAAACCACGAAACGTCGTCGTTACCATTGCAAATTCTCGTTGCTGCCATTTATGGCGAGGCGAAGGTGGTCGCCGATACGCGCTTCCTCGCAGCACGTTTCCCAGTCGCTGCTGTCGCGCGGTTTTTGTTTACGAGCGCGGCCGTTCCTGGATTATGGTGACCATCGTGGTTTATACGCGAGCCACCTTCCAACGCAGTTATCGACTTCGCGCCGACCTAATTCCTCGATAATCACCGACCAAACAACGAATTGGAGCAGCGGTGCTCCAATATACGCGTTTCCACAGACGCAGAACGAACGGACGAAGGTGTTTTTTGTCCAACGTCCCGTGGGAATCTTGAGCGAGGCTGCGACGCGTGGAATATCATATTACAGCGTTTCTAGCGGTTGAAATTTTTTTTTCTTCGTTCAGTGTCGAATGATTGTCGGACAACACGCTCGACTTCGACTTTTCAACTTTTTTGTCGAACGATGAGGTGCGGCGATGTTTCACACGCGATAAGATCGAAGGGTTATGTCGTGGTGAAGTTTTGAGAAATAGCTTGCTGTTGTTTTCTTATTCGACCAGTTTGACGAGTGTATACGTCGAGCAGCTTTATTTCAGTTCAGTTCAGTCGCTTGTATCTGTTTTCGCGCTGCACGAAAGATTTGTAAAACTAAATTCCGTAAATTCGGTTAACTGGTTTGTCAAGTAGTTTGTTTTATTACGAAGTCCTCCGAGTTTTCGTTTATTTATTCTGTAGAGTTTATCAAGCTGCTTTCAATTTCCTCGTCAAATTTATTTAATTTGAGATAAAAGTTGTAACTTAGATGGATTCCATCGACGAATACCACGGGATGGTTTGGCTAACTCGTTATTCAAAAATATGTTAAATACGTTAATGAAAATTGAAACGTTTAACAATTTAAATGATTGATTTTAAGTAATTGCTGGATATCGTGAATTAATCTCGACAGAAATCTCATTTAAATAATACCAAGGGCCAATAAATGTTAATTAAGCTAATCGCAAAGTATCGCGGTTCCTCTGTATCGATATCACTGCCGCGTTTAATACTTTTACAAGCACCAGTAAATTTCTAGCAATTCTACGTAACTTCCCATAAATATTACCGTACTTATCACGTTATATCTGTTTCATAAATAATCCATTATTCACTATCAGTTGACAAATTATTGAAACAACGCGAATTAAATGTTTGACGATCAATTTCTCTTCTTAATATGAGAATTTCCGTGAAATTAGACAAAAGAAATACCAATTTTATCTGACGATTTGAAATTCAATTTTAGAATCGATCGCTAAATTAAATTAAAAAATTAATGAGAAACAAGCGAGACGTTGCAGGCGACAAAGTCAGCTAATATTCGAATGTGTATAAAAATTGGTAGTCTACACGGCGCCAACAATCACTTTAATTGGCAAAATTTTTAAGTCGAACAAAGCGTCTCTGCTGCGCCTTCGACAGCGTCGGGGCAAAGATTTACCAAAAATTTCTATTCTCGATCGTCGTTCGCCGCAACCCTTTCAAGCTCGCGCCGGAGTATGTACACGAGGGTTGATAAAATATCCGAGGCAGGGGTTGGGGATGCGGCGTGTCAGGGTGTGCACGAATTCAATTTCGCGGCGGCCTGAATACATCGGAGCGAAAGTGGCAAAAGTCCAGCGCATCGTGCGGTGGATGTCGATGCACGTGCGCGGCCCACGTTATTCGTGCGAATCGCGCGCGGATCCCGCGAGACACGAAAATGCCGCGTCATCTCCCTAAGCGGATCATACGTCTCGCCCGTGTGCTCGTCGACACGCGCGTTCTCCGTCGATACGACGAGGATCCGACGAGTCGCAGATTGAATCCGCCCTCGGCTCAGCTCCTTCATTTCGCATTTTTTCTTCGTTCCTCCTCTTACTTCTGCAGCTTTTCTTCAACGAAACTCCATGGTCGTAGGTGGTTCCATGAATAATAGGGTTTTTCCGAGAAATAGGGCAACTACTGCTCGCTGCCTTCAGGAGGATTTTCATTCTACCACCTCTGTTTGTTGCAACGAGGAGAGATTATACAATTTATAATTATATTTTTTCAATTGTATAAATTATAAAAAAGATTAAGAATTCAACGTCTCTGACTTCCTCGTTTACGTACGTTGAAGCTTTAACGAGGCAGCTTAAAACACTTCCCGAAAAGGTGAGCGTAGAGCCATCGTACGAAACTTGTATGCGTCGAATTTTCGTTTGTTAAAGACTCGAAGATTTCAGCTCTTCCTTTGAGGCTCCACCGTGGTTTTGTCTCTGCGAACGTATAGTACTCGCGGAAATATGGTTCTGTAGGAATCATTCTTCCATAGACAAGCGTACTTATCCACGAAACTGGGAACATTTAACGAATTTAAGAGCCTAAAGCTGCCAACTTGTTCATAAAGTTTCCCCGTTTAAATCGGACAATTTAAAAATCGATATAATTACAGACTGGTAATCAGAGTGGAAAGTAAACCTGGGAAAAGAAGCCCCAAAGGAGTTGGTTTTATGGTTTCATGAAGGAATACGATCTTCTTAAGATCATAATAATAGGAAATGATCGTAATAATGGAAATAGAACAAAATCGTACATAATTCGATAGAATAATATAAAATAAGAAATTATTATTCCCATTATTTCCTTATAAAACGAAAGAAGCTGATACATTTTTGTCCATTTGTTACGGTGAAATTAAATAAATTAGACGAGTGATAATGGTATGTGTAGCGGTCGAGGGACACTAAAGGATTATGTGGACGGTTCGTGAAAGCAATCCAACATTCCCCAATATCGAAATTGAAACCGGCAGAATGAAAATCCACGAACGAGGAGGAAAGGACGCGACGCGTGGCCATCCACCATTGCCATCCAATTGAAAGGCTGCGCGCAATGGAAACGAAATCGAAAAACCGTTGCCCACTGCGAAAATAGTCGCATGGTCCGAAGCACGCTAACAAAAAAAAGAAAAAAAATATAAAAAACGATTATTTCTTCTTACTTTAGAAATTTGTAATGAAAAATTTTCGACGAAACCGTCGTTCCAAGTTACTTGGATCCGCTGTATTAAAATGTTTCCCATAGAAGCGAAAAGAAGATAATCTCTGAAGCTCCTTCGAATTTTCACATTATCGGGGTACCAGGCATTTTCCATCCAATTGCAAATGGGAATGTTGGATCGAAAGGTTCGTCAACATTCTGATAATAAATTCTCTACTGTGCACGCGTTTTACGTATAAAATATGGGAAGAAAAATCAATCAAAGAGAGAAAATTAGTCAAAGTTTGATATTGTTTAATAAGAGAGAAGTCCAGTAAGAAAAAGAATAACTTTTATCATGATTAAAAAGGAGTAAAAAGTCTTTGATATTAATTAAGAAATCATCTCATGTTTTGAATACTTGACTCATTATGGAACATTCTTTTTGTAAGAAAAGAGCTCCTAAATTCAGAATTATTATTAATTAGAAAAGAATTCATAATTAAATAGATTTAGATATAGAAAAAATTATTCCTGAAAAGCAATTATAATTATATATTGTTCAACGTATGTGTGATATTACTTGCACAAAAGTACAATAACATGAAACGTGAAAGAAGGTAACAAGTTGGAGAAAAATACGAAAGATTTGTTATTTGAGGTTCAAGGAAAATAGGCGAATTAGAAATAGTAGGAACGCATTTTCAAAGCTGTCCATTGGATTACGTTGTTAAACTATATTTTTAATATGAAACTCCGCAAGGTTATTTATTTATTCCGGTCTGATGCAGGGGAAAATAGACAAAGCGCGCGAAGCGAGCCTCGCTGGAACGAGGAAAAGATGATTTTTGAAATAGAATTTTATTTGAAAGGCGAATCCGGTTTGTCGTGTTTCGTTTCACCGGGATAAAACTATTCCTGGCGTAGACAATTATGCATAGAGAAACGGCTAAAAGAGCACTACCTAAATTTCCCTGCTACTTTTTAAGAACATTTTGTCAGAAATAGTTTGCATGGCTTACAATTAGACGGTGAAACATGGTGATGCGAAGGGCCAGCTTCCTCGTCACCGTAGAAATCCTTGTACGACATTTTGTCGTATTTTATTGAGAAACAGAAAGGCAAATTAAATATAATTAAACCGTCATAGTCTGAATATGAATGTGAAATATAATTATACTACTATCGTAAGTACATAGACAAGGAAATATTGCAAGAAAAATCTATTGCTTAAAGAAAAGAATCTTTTTCCCTGTATCATGTAATTTATATATAACTACTTTTTAATATTCCTTTAAAACCAATTAATTAATTAATTGCAACGTGAAAGAAAATTATTCATACGTTCCATTTATTTAATGTTACACCTACTATTTATTCAATGGGATCAAACTTAATGATTCTTGAGGTTGATGAACTTACTTGGCAAGCAGAGATGCGTCTAGTCAAGAGCAGCTGAAATTTCGTTTAACGCAATTTCCCTAAATGGCACGATACTGTAAGGATGCAGATGGCAAAGATTTATGAACAGTAAGAAGTTGGAATGCTACACAAAGGAATGGTAAAGAGAAGATTTCAGAGACCATGTACCGTTCCCGGTTTTCTAATAAATGCTACTCTTTCCCCTGCAATTTAAGCTTGAGAAACTGGGCCAATGTCGACTATTGGAATTTTTAATCGCAAAATTATCAAATTTTAAGGAACGTTCATCTAATTAACCTGCTGTCGTCGATGCTAAATACATAGATATGTATATATTAGGTCATCCCATAAGTTCGTGCCGTTTTTCGAGCGGTTATATATGTTAAGATTGTTTACATACCTTTCAGTTTCATGAAAAAATGTAATTCCCCTCTCGTTGTACAACTTCTCCCCATTTTTCTGGTAGGGCCGTTATTCCGTCTCGATAAAAGTTCTCTCGTTTTTCTTTAAAATAATTTTCTAAGCTATTTTTGAGAATGTCGATATTTTCAAATTTTGTATCTACTAAAAAGCGTTGTAATGCTCTGAACAGGTGGTAATCAGACGGGGCAATGTCTGGGAATATGGGGGATGTGGTAAAATTTCCGAATTAAATTCGGACAATTTTTTTGTAACGCTTTTCGCGACACGCGGTCTAGCGTTGTCGCGATGGAAGATAACGTCGTTCCTATTCGCTAAACCTGGTCGTTCTTCAGCTAGTGCTTCCCTTAATTTTTCTAACTGAGTGCAATATTTGTCCGAATTAATGGTATCGCCGCTAGATAAAAGTTCAAAATAGAGTATTCCTTTATAATCCCACCATACGCACGAAAGAACTTTACGTAGATGTAACCCTGGTTTTGCACAGCGTTGAGGTGGCTGATTTCGTTGGGACCAGCTACGTTTCCGTTCAGGGTTCTCGTAAAGTATCCACTTTTCATCGCCAGTTACCAGGCGTTTAAGGAATGGCTCGTGTTTATTACGCGCAAGTAACGACACGCACGCTGTCGTTCGTTCAAGACGGTTCCGTTCCGTAAGTTCATGGGGCACCCAAACGTTCAACTTTGACACCATCCCCATTTTTTTTAAACACCTATGAATCGTTGTCTTAGGTATTTTCAGAACATTCGACATCTCTTGAACCGTCAACCTTCGTGATTTTTCAACAAGATCCCGAATTTTATCTTCGTCTGTCCGAGGAGGACGCTCGGAGCGTTCCCCGTCTTCTAAACAGAAATTCCCAGCTCTAAAACGTTGGAACCACTTCCTACAGGTGCGAGATGAGAACGCATTTTCTCCGTAAACAGCACATATGTTTTTCGTGGCAATTGTTACGGAACTTCCTTTCCGAAATTCATATAACACGAGATGTCGAAAATGGATACGCGTTTCACTCGTGATTTTTTACTGTTAGAAGTCACTATGTTCGCTATATTACGATCTTATACCCGCGAAAATCTGCTCTAACCTGTTCTCGATCAGCTAAGCTCAAGCGCATTGGTCCCTTATCGCCGTATGTTTATAGATCGACACATGAAATGTATACACAAAAGTCGGCACGAACTTATGGGATGACCTAATATTATATGATTGTTTCTTCGACGATACTTAAAAAACTAAAGCAATTTGGAAACTATAAATGGAAATCTTTTCGTTCGCAAATGATAATCGCAGGAATGTAAGGTAAAGATAACAATTAATATAAAAATTCAAAAATTCTGTTACTTGTTCCTAGTGTTGTTTTAATTTGTCGGTGGAAAGTAATGAATATTCAAGATTCGGGAGGAGGAATTCAAATAAATTTACCCTGCCCTCCTCCTTTTTGCTTTTTGATAGGACTGCATATATCTAATTCCACGAGGGTGTCGAATATTACGCGAGAATTCCAGAATTGCTACTCTCTTAAATTAAAGTTATGTACAAGGTTCCCACTTTGCATATTTGCATATCTCATGCAACATATGCCTTGTGCAGCACATAGGAAATTCAAGAAACTGCTCGAAAGGTTCTTGTCCTTCAATCTTGCAAAAATATAAGACGAACTTGTAGCTTGTTAACAGCTGCAAACGGAGAATCTACACGATTAAATTTCCCAAAATTTTGTTCTCGAAAATACCACTAAATCTTTCAATTAGAAACTCTGCAACTTCTAATCTGTTTAAACGTGTTTCTCCATTTTGAGGTTTCGCTTGTTTGGCCATACATTTTTATCTGTCGATATTTACAATCAGCGTATTTGTTAATATGAAGAAAAGAAAGAAAAACATAGGTTTCACATTGAAAAATTTTAAATCTGAGAGTTACAGAATTTTTAATCGTACGCTGAGAGGCTCAAGGGGGACGATAACTAAGCAAAACATTCTGAAATTCGCAGGGTTTAATTTGCAATTACCGGGGAATTTGGTGCGTTCGCGTGGGCTCCAGACGTCGTTGCGAGCAAAAGAGCTATTAATATTCCCGCGGGATCGTTGGCGTATTTTCTAGGGGCAGGCGAATTTCGAAGCGAGAAAAAATGATCATTCGATTAATTGGGAAAATCTGCATATCCATTTGTTGGTCGATGGGGTCACAGGCGAATTCATCGCTTGTTCCACGGCCACGTACGCGCATAAGCGCACGTGGGACACGCGACCGACGCCCACTAGGAAAATGCGATTTGCATAGAGCCGTTTAATTGAGGCATCGTTTCGCATTAGCGTTTGTCATTTAACTGGGCTTGTTTTCCGAATTTCCGATGCCAATTCGTCCAACGGTTACGCGTCCCGCATCTGCGCCATCTGCGTTCCTCTCCTCTTTCGGAAAACCATCGCGTTTCCCTTCGTTCGCCGACGACCATGCTCGTCGTCCTCTTGAAAAGCCAGATTTTCATTCGCGGGCCATCTGCCGTCACTTTCTTCGTGAAATTTCTTCATTTCGAGAATCTGATCTCGTAACTTGCAACTTGCAACTATCGAAATAGTCACAGTGAACGAATCCGTGACTCTCCGCGGTAATTTTATGGGATTTCATGGGATTTTTGGGAAACTACATGGATTAAGAATTGCCCCTTCCACTCTCGCGTCGTATATTTTTCCATCCTGTTCTTCTATCTTTTCGTTTCGATTTCTTTGATGTAAATGTGAGATTTTGGTGGTCGATGCTTCAGCAACGACGATGAAAACGAGCACCGGTGATCTTCTAATTAAAAGGGCGACGCTATCTTCCAGCGCGTAACATATTCAAGATGTAGAATAACGAAATTCACGGGCACGATAAGCGATGGAAAGTTACTACTCTCATAATTGAAGTATCTAGGGACGCGACTAAAGCCGTGTTCAGGTAAGCGTAACTTGCAAAGCCGCGCAAAAATTCTGTCATGAATTATAAAGTTGACTTAGCCTCGGTGCCGAACTCTACTTCCAACTTATCGCTAAACTTAAGAAGTCTCGCTCCTGGGAATAGCATGTTCGAGCAAGGTTATGAAAAAGTTTCCTAGGTGTCTCGCTTCTCTCCAACCATCGATAAATAACAATACAACTTATTATTCGCATAAAAATTGCACCATATAGCAAGCGACGAAATTGTGTCAGCTATTTGTAATCAGAGTTTCGTTTGCTCCTGAGAGCGAGAGCTTGAAGGAAGATTGACGATCATCACGAACGAGGAACAATAAGAAGTAATTAGCGATAAAAATAAAGAAAGAATTCTTCATAGCGATATCAATTGACGAGGAATTAAAAACCAACAGTCATTTGTCCTAAGAAGTTTCGAAATCCATGAAATTTCCCTTTGCTTCGTTTCTTCCTCGAAGAACGCTGTTCTTCATTTCCTGCAGGATGAAACCCAAGTCCATAAACGATCACGAAAGACGATTGTTCGGCAAATATCGAAGCATTAGGCCAGGGAACACCCTAAGATTCGCGATGGAAACGGCGCAGAGCTGATACGATAGGACGTTCGTAATTGACGTTTAGATACGTTTACGTTTCGTGACGAAGACGCCGAGATATCTCGTCGGTCGTTTCCTGGACGTCCGCTTGCAGAAACGAGCGGAACAATCATAACGCGTTATGAGCTGTCGCATAATTTTCGCCGAATCGCGTCCGTGTTCCCTGTTGGCTCGATAGGAGAAACGAGGGTCAGCTTCCTGGCGCGGAGTCGAAGGATCTGAGGATGTGGCGCACCCTCGTCCGATAGGCTGCCTCGTCTTTCGACCAAAGGTCGAAGATCGCTTCGCTCTTTTTCGGTTTTCTAATTAATAATTTGCAAAATTTCTTGATAAATAGATTTCTATGCGGAAGCTGATGCGCAGTGGCTGCAGGATTTACAAACTTGGAACGGTTGACATGGAAAATACGAAACGGTATCGCTTGAAATTTTACTTAGCGGGGAAATTGACGCGGCTAAGAAATTCGCCGCGTTCTTTTTATTTTTCTGCTCGTCGACGTTGCGGTGGAATTAAACGACTAAAACATTGAAATACACCGCTTGCAGCGTAGGGAAACTGGCAAATTTCTCGTAGTCGTTTTTCCGCGTTAACACGATATCGCGTTATCCGACGATGCGGTCGTATCGCGCGTTATTCGGTTTGACAAAGTTTCCACGGCGTTTTCAAACGCGCAAGTTGATCCGGAACTGCTGCGTAAATCCTGGAAAATCGCCCGATAAAAACTTCGCTTCACTTGAAAGTTCCTACGCTCGTTATTTTTAACTATTTCGATTATTTACAATCTCCGTGCGACGAAGAAGAAAGCTAAAGCTGAACCTTTATGATCCTCGATAAATCTATTCGCAAAAATATGTAAATTAAACAATGAATAGATAAAGATGAACTAGAAAATTATTGGTACGTTAGAATCGTTGGAATTCAGTTTCCTGTCGTACTAAGACACCTGCGCAAGCTTAGAAATCTGAATAATCATCAGGATATTAATAATACCTTTAATAATTGTTATTTCACTGGAAATCTTAAATTACGAAGGACCTACATTTGTTCTGTATTAATCTCACGAATTTATTATTAAATTATATTATTACTAATAGAAATTAAATTGTTATATTAATAATTATATTAAATTTCTTCTCTCATTTCTATTATTTACGGTTATTCGATTCTATGAACGTCGTATGTGATTCGCGAATTAGTCAGATCTTTGGAAACTTGGCAGATCCAGAGTTTTCCATTTGATCAACGCCAAATATTTTCCGTGAGATTGAAATGATAAGACCTCGATCACGACGTATAATAATCGATTCGTTATCTTTCTACGATTCTTACTGAATAGTTTCTGTTATTCCCAGCGCGTTTATGAATCGTTAGCTCGCATTCCCGACAATACAGATCGATTATCGCGTTTCGTGCGAGGCTCTAATTTCCCAGAAACTCGATCAAATTAACACTGAGATTCAGAAAAAGCGATTGGTCAAAACCTCGTCGATCAATCATTGCGTCCAGTTAAATTAACACTTTGACTGCCACAGCGAAATCACGTGTTTCGCTCTGGTCGCCACGTGAGTATTTTTATTATTCAAAGCATATAATGGCAAAATAATAATAAATTGACGATGTTCGAGCTGGCTACTAAGTGAGCGCGGATTTTCTCAAAACCGACTAATCCGCATTCTCGCGATGTTTTTTCCGGAGAATCCTAAGTTCTTAATCGAGTGTTTCACGGTTCTATTCGGCAGCATCGCTCTCTACACTTTTTACATTTCTTTCGAAAACAACCGTGAGACGTTTTTCCATAAAATTCAATGGTAGTGGTAGATCACAACAGAGGAAAATGTGCTGTAGATTTATCAGATCAAATGATAGCACATCCTACAGCACATAGAAGAACCCTCAAGTGGTATACAAAAT
>JACXIT010000155.1:235149-266154 GCA_014737525.1 Bombus difficillimus | reverse complement strand
ATTGGCTTTAGAGTTATCGTTAAATACATCGATTCCAAACGCGATGATACTCTATAAACGAGCGACAAAAACAAAGATCGAGGTACCAGATTTTAGAATGGCGCTCGCAATGCACCTTACACAGTGCCATTCGCCAGAACCGTCAAATATACTTATTCGATAAAGATCGCCACGCGAAATGCAGAAGAAAGAAGGGCAAGCGTAGCTGGCACGAAAATTTTGCAGAGAATGTTATAAAAAATTGTTAAACAGTTAGGATGAAAAATCGCTTAGAATCGGACCAAAAAGGCGACCACCTATTGTCCAGATTGTATCGACGAGCCACATTTATGTTTAGAGTGTTTTAACACAGTGCACAGTTAGATGCAAGATTTGTTCTCATTTTTTTTATTGATGTTCTAATAAAAATGTTTAATCGTTCAATGGGACACTTTTTGTTTCAAAGTATCTTCTATTTATCATATATAACCAACGTGACAGAGTGTCAATGGTCGAATTATAAATGTACAGCGCGTATTCTACAAGTATTTTCCTACCGTTACAACCGAAGTACGCCATATCACGTCTCTTCTCTAGTTTTCCCAAAATGCCGTCACACGGTATCAAACTTGTCGCTAGAACCTATTTCAATTATAAGATTTTATCAAAGAATGTAATGGCTTTATGGAAATTTCGTGCGCTAAATCGTACACTTCTTTCATTTAAGCAAATACTACCCTTATATCGTAAGCTAAATAAATTAATAGGGTTAATAAAAAAATGGCTGGTAATTAAGAGATGTAATTTGGAAAAATCGCTTCGTCTTCTCGCCAGCTTCCTTCCGCGCGCGCAATTTACGGTGGTTACAGCGCGATAAACGCGCAGTATCGCTCGGTTTGTTACTAATACCATTGGTTAAGCAATTCCAGTCGCGGAATATTTTCGTAATGGTGCACCTTTTATTTCAATGTATCTTCTATTTATCGGTTATATTCAAAATGCCCTAACTGTGACTTTCCATTCAATTTTTAGAATTCTAATAAGTTGAAGCGCTCCGGTCACCAATGACACCATGGCAAATGATCAAAGTGTTAATATTCGTAAAAATGTACGCGGCGTTATATTTCCAAAAAATTGTACACCTTATATTTCCGAACATTGACCAATCCTTTTTCCTGTCTCGCTTTTACTTCGGGACAGAGAGATTAAGAGGAGAATATTTTACACAGGACAAATATTAAATAATCGAAAGGACGGCTAGCAAGAAAGAAGAGTGGAGCTCGTCTTAAAGGGTCGTACATTTTTCCCAGGCTCGGTCCATCCAGGCAACTCGAACAGTTTTTCTTCTTCTCCCCTTTGTTCCCATCGTTCTTTGTCCGTGATCAGACCGGCGGTAGTTACCGATAATTAAAACGCATCCCCTCTCGTGTCCACTTGCACGTTTCATCGACGCTTTTAGGATTTGGCGGACGAACGATTCGATTTAAGTGGCATCGATCGATTTTTCTTTCAATTAGCAACTCCGGCAAAAGTGGTGGAATCGTAATTTCGTGTTCTGGACCGCGCACCGTTCCTGCTCTAGACATTTCAGAGAAAAAGTGGGAACAAGTTTTGTTCTGCCGCGTCGCAAGCGAGATTCTCATTAGACGCTCGAATTGATAATCTAACGGAGAGATTCGTTCGCTGAAATTTCGTTTCCCATTGAACGAAGAAAGCTCGCTGAGATATTAAGCGCAGTAGCAGAGCCTGGCTCGGCCAAACAAAATCAGTCGGATAATGAGATTTTCGAATGACAGAACAATCGCCTCTCCGATGTGAAATTTCATTTATTCGATTAACGTCGATCGATCGTTTCCTGAAATATTTCTGAACTCCGCTTCTTTTTGGCAGCGCGATTCTCTCCACGTGACAAACTGCATAGAATCCACGAATTTCTCGAGAAACTCTCTCCGGTGTGAAAATGGCGCTACGAAAAGAGTCGACGAAAAGCGCACGTGTAAAATGTGCCGCTTGCTAAAAGAAATATTTCTACTGTACATCTACGCGTCGCAACAAATTGCGTCGATACTTTTTGCCAAGATACGTGCGACAATTTCAATCAAGCGATCAGCAATATTTTCCTCGCGTACGACTCGTCGTTGCGATATTCTATCGTCCGTGGAAAACGCTGAAAGACTGGAACGTCGTAGAAACTCGAACTGGACGCATCATAGAAACATTGTACGTACACATAATGGAGGAGAAAGGATCGACGGTAGAGTGGGAGCTGGCCAATTTTTGTTGTCACGTTACAACAATTTCTCGCCGTGAAAGAATCGCCGGCGAATGAAACGAATTCCGAACGATCCCGGGATGGAAATTCCTGCGATCCGCGTAATTCCGGTCGTGTGATGTACGCGGCAATGAAAATGCGTGGCAGGCGAGGCACGGGGCTCATAAAATATCTATAAACCGAGTTTCGGCCACCGAATTGAACGGCCAACGTAAACGCCGTATTTTCAAGCCGGCCTCTGTGACATTTTCGTAATTGAATCATACTTCCGGCCCGCCGCCACGCGTTTTATGGCTGCCATTACGCCATAAATAAAGGACGGCCTGATGAAACTTGATGACGTTCCAAGCCGTCGCAACGAGCCCTTCCACGGGGCTATGAAAGACTCTGAGTGGAATGACAATCGCCATACCGCCGTTAACATGACGGAGGAATGGCGTTATAGTTTGTGGTCGGTTGATCGATAGCACGCTAAGGTCGCCGGGATATCGCGCGTGTATTCCAACAGCGACACAAACCCAACGAGAATTTTCAGAGGAAGCGCGGAACAGCTCGCAAGAAATTATTTAGAACGCGCGCGATGTTGTTGGAAGGAACAGACTGTGCGAGGCACGTTCTACTCGTCGCAAACTTACGACTGAATCCTGGCAAACCGGATTTTTATGAATCCATATCTTGAGAATGCGGATGAAAGATTAAAACCTTGGAGGGAAATTGTTTTATCCGTAGAAAGCGCAGTATTTTAGAGCTTAGATACTTCATACGTGAAAAGCATCGGGATTTCGCGAGAAGCAAACGGACAGGCAGAATTTAACACTAACAGTTCATCGTTATTTTTATTGTTCTTCTAGCCGTATGTAAGTTCTTGTATTAGGTATCTTTCTCTCGCGAACGTGTTTTCTACAACAGTGCACCTTCATAGAAACGTGGAACCAAGTCTGTGAAATGTCGCGGTGTTTATCTCGACAGAAGAAAATGGATCGTACGAAATTCGACAAAATAATATAAAGCAGATAGGTTGTGCGTTTATTATTTCTTCATAAAACGAAGAAACTTTTCGGACAACCCAATATTATCCGATTAATCAGTTTCTGACGGCGAAAAGAAGAAAAAGAAGAAAACTACCCTGTTCGCAGCTACGTTTAAATTTTTCAATTTTCACACAGCCAGCGGATAATTAATCGGACGAGAAAGTAGAATCAACGATGAAACAAAGCAAATAGAAAGCAGAAAACGCAAGATGTATCGTAAGCTTCGGTGTATCGGCGCTGGTGAATATTTTCGTTTCGATTAATAATTGTCCCAGAACGTTTCTATTCTACCTCGTTTCTATAAATTTTATGCGATTTCCGAGCAAATTGTGTGGTGTTCGTTTCGAAGCGAATCGCGTAACGCATTAGCTCCGCTCTCGTTTCCTCGGGAAAATGAAGAACGGTTGTTACACGTTCGATTCGGGCCACCGTGGCTGTTACGGATTCATTGAAAGATCACCGGCCATTGTTCGATTACGCGGGCGGTTTTAAATTCATTTCATCCGTTGTAATTCGCCAACAGAACGGGCTTTTCAATTGAAATCTCTTCGATTTCTCATCAAACGATACAATAGCGTTAGTAGTTGCTTCGCTCGTAGGTCGCAAGATATTTCCGTAGCGAATATCGCGGGTAAATAATCAATGAACAGTCGATTTAGCAAATTTTGTATCATGCGATCAGCTCGCGATTAGTTCAGTCGAGTTCATCACGAAGAAAAGAAGATATACAACGCTGTGAATGATTATAAACTCAATTCTAAATATTTTCAGATATTTTTCGTGATACTAAGACGAAAAGTGAAGAAATCGTTCGTGTAATTTCGTGTTATAATATAAAACCAATCCGAAGATACAACAAACAACAATTTTCTTCTTTCGAAATCTATGGAAGATTAAACGTCCTGTTAAAGTTGGATTTTTCGCTGTGAAGAGAAGAACAGTCGATTTAACAATTTTTGTACCATGCGATCATCTTGTAATTAGTTTAGTCGAGTTCATCACGAAGAAGAGAAGAGATACAACGCTGTGAATAATTATAAACTCAATTCTAAATATTTTCAGATATTTTTCGTGATACTAAGACGAAAATTGAAGAAATCGTTCGTGTATTTCGTGTTATAATGTAAAACTATACCGAAGACACGACAAACAACAATTTTCTTCTTTCGAAATCTATGGAAAATTAAACTTCTTGTTAAAATTGGATTTTTCGCTGTGAAGAGAAGAACAGTCGATTTAACAATTTTTGTACCATGCGATCATCTTGCAATTAGTTTAGTCGAGTTTATCACGAAGAAGAGAAGAGATACAACGCTGTGAATAATTATAAACTCAATTCTAAATATTTTCAGATATTTTTCGTGATACTAAGACGAAAAGTGAAGAAATCGCTCGTGTAATTTCGTGTTATAATGTAAAACTATACCGAAGACACAACAAACAACAATTTTCTTCTTTCTATGAACGATTAAACTTCCTGTTAAAATTGAATTTTTCGCTGTGAAGAGAAGAACAGTCGATTTAACAATTTTTGTACCATGCGATCATCTTGTAATTAGTTTAGTCGAGTTCATCACGAAGAAGAGAAGAGATACAACGCTCTGAATAATTATAAACTCAATTCTAAATATTTTTAGATATTTTTCGTGATACTAAGACGAAAATTGAAGAAATCGTTCGTATAATTTCGTGTCATAATGTAAAACTAAACCGAAGACACAACAAACAACAATTTTCTTCTTTCGAAATCTATGGAAGATTAAACTTCCCGTTAAAGTTGAATTTATCGCTGTGAAGAGATACGAACTCGATGTTAATTTTCTTACGTTTTCACTCGGTATTTAGTGGATCTTTCTTTATTTTTCATCGGTTCTATTAATTCGTTAGGTACACAATCCGCCAACTCATTGAAAGTTTCGTTTTGAATATCCACACTGGCGGATTTTATTCTTTTATTAAGTTGAACGGTATCTTGCACAGGTGAACTCTTCTAACCGTAAACTTTTCTCGCTAAAATCATCCACAGCATCGTGTTCGGATGAGGACTCGATGCTGGCAATAATTCTATTTCGAAATTCCAAAACTACTTTTTCATAGGAACAGAAGCATTGTCCTGCTGAAAATCATTCTTTCTTCTTTTATATAATTCGCCATGTTACGTCTCCTGTTATCTCATAGCGCTCAATTTTTACCTTCTACAAAAACAATTCCACTCGATATATCCAGAGACGACCAGGGTTTTTTTTAAAAATGTCGAAGCAACGCAGAAAATTTGTTTCAATTTATAATTCACAGTATCGAAAGCAACGAAAGCAGAAGAATACAAATTTTATCAAGAACATTAGGAACATTTGCCAGATTAAACGAATCTCGTCTCAGGCCGAAGAGACAAACGTAATTATCGTTAACATAACGAAGTCGATTATACTTGTCGAAAATGGTCCCTTCGATTATCCGCCCTCGTTATTTTCGCCAGGTTCGACTCTAGACGAAACTTTTCTATCAGCGTTAAACGAGAACTTTAAGGAAATTTCCAGCTTCGTGAAAGAGGCCCTTTTAATTAATTGAATGGCGCGATCGTTATAGCCAGTGGAGGGCAATAATTACACCTTCCGTCCGGCTTGTATTCAACGATAAACGACGACGAGGTGCGACGAACAAAAATCCGCACCGGTAAAAGTCACGGAGGATGGCAATTGTCATTCGAACAGCTAACCATTCGACTTAAAATTAAATCGATCATTGTGTCAACTGTATGTGTATTTAATTTTACATTGGTTACGCTGCTGATCATAAAGTTGCTCGCGAAAGTGTTCCAACACCAATAACGAACATACGCGTTATACAAAACATTTTGAAATTTCATCGTAAAATACCAACGAAATTTGAGACTTGAAAGCGCCATTCGATTAAATTGACAACGTTGCTACGTTAGCATTTTCGTTACTTCGAGCAACAATCATTTTTCAATCGTATTTCAATCTTGAACGTAGTTTACACGATCTGAAAGTATTATATTCTTTGTCGATTAATAATATCCAATTTGTAAAATATGTTTGGTGCACGACAGCTCGCAAAGGTATTTCGCTTCTGTGAGCGAGAAGCGAAACGGTGAATTCCAAATGAAACGGTTAAGTGAAAAGCGCAGGTGAATTGGTTCTCTTGGTAAAACGAAACGTTGCCAACAACTCGTCACGTTTCTCAAGATGAAAAAAACGAAGGAGGGATGAAACGTAAAGGGGGAGGGTTTGGAAGGAGAAAAGAGCGAGAATGTTCGCTCGCACCAGACGTTCCAATTAAAATCTCAAGATTTATTCGCCAAAGTTTTGGGGATTAGTCGACGGTGGCAGCCGACTTTTCCACGTTTCAAGACACTCTGGATGATCGTAGGTGAACAATTAAGGGGCAAATAGGCCGGATTTTAATTAATGCGAACGCCGAACCGATAATATCGGTTATTGTCGTGAACGGGTTTTTCGGTGTGCGCGTAATTAACACGGGCCGACTAATTAGCCAAGCGCGTTAAAAGACATTTAATTACTGAACTACACGCGAAACCATCTAATTAGGCTGGTTTTTGGACTCGTTTGAACCTGGAAATATGACAGATATTCGATAACGTGCAGCAGTAATTTCGATGAAATTTTGCTAAAAATTGTATCTTAATGGAAGGTGATTTATTAACAATCAAGTGGATCAACACATACGAGATTATTAATATTATTGCAGTCCATAAATGTCTCGTTAGAATTAAAATGACTAAGTAAATCATTAGTCCGATCATTACTACACAGACTCATCTTCCATTTACTATTGTAGATAAAAGCTTTTCAAAAAATTGTTTAATCATCGAAAATGTAAAAGCTTTCTGCTTTCTTTACTGTTTTCTTTAACAGTAGTTGACCTTCTCTATAGGACACCGCGTGAAATATGTTAAACGCGAATTATCGTGTCTCGTCGTCGATGTGTTAACAAATGTACCTTTCGAAATCTCATTTAGAGAAATGTTTTTAGACTCGTACAACGCTGTGTCTACTACACGCAAAGTCATAGAACGAATAAACTATTAAATTGCGGAATATTCGTATATGAAATAACCATCTAACACTTTAACGAGCAATGCACGCGGTATCGGGCAATCTCTGCCAGCGAACGGGGTTACAGAGAGAGAAAAAAAGGGGTCGGCGAGCACTTTCGTCGCGCTAGACAGTGGGTTCAATTAAATCGCGACACCCTTTGGCCGCCGCGCAATATCGAGTATTTGCCAGCCGAGAGAATTGGCCAGCGGGTCGAAAGGTCCTTCGGGGAATTTCACGATCGCGCAAAAACTAATTATCGCGCGGCAACCTTTGTCGCGTTCATTTTATTATTCGCGCCAGCTCGGCAACATGGCGATCAAATTTACACAATCCACATACTTGTTAAGTGCTATAAATACGAAGAACAGAACGCACGCTCATTTTAAGATCACAGCGGAATTGCTGCCGATCGACTCGTGGTAAAATGCTTTGCCTTCGCGTTGCCACGAAGATGCCAGTTACCTGCGACCCGGCGAATGTATCGACGAGGTTCCACGTGGATTCTAAGGCGACGTTTGGAAACTTTTTTTTTTTTTTTATTTGATAGAAAATTTACAACAATTCTTACACAGAATTTTAAGTAAATTAGTTTGGCGTGGTTCAGTGGCTTGGAATATATAGGTTAGAGCGAGTTAGATTCTTTTGAATCTGGTGTTTCAATCTAGGGGGTAATGCCTTTTTAGTCTGCGGGTCTGATCCGTTTTATCCAATAGTTGGGTGACTAACGGGTTTTGGTGATTGTTGACTCGTGTATGATATCTGTTTTTGAACTTTGCGATTTCTTCTTTGACTGTGGGTAATTTAAGATCGCGATGGATCGTTTGGAAACTTGATCTTGAAACTTGCAGCTTCGCGTACAGTTTTACACGCAATTTTCAAACCTCATAAAATTAGCGTTAACAGTTTCACGTGTTTCGCTCAGGACGACACGGGAGTATTTTTATTATTCAAAGCATATAATGGCAAAATAATAATAAATTGACGATGTTCGAGCTGGCTACTAAGTGAGCGCGGATTTTCTCAAAAACCGACTAATCCGCATTCTCGCGATGTTTTTTCCGGAGAATCCTAAGTTCTTAACCGAGTGTTTCACGGTTCTATTCGGCAGCATCGCTCTCTACACTTTTTACATTTCTTTCGAAAACAACCGTGAGACGTTTTTCCATAAAATTCAATGGTAGTGGTAGATCACAACAGAGGAAAATGTGCTGTAGATTTATCAGATCAAATGATAGCACATCCTACAGCACATAGAAGAACCCTCAAGTGGTATACAAAATNATTGGCTTTAGAGTTATCGTTAAATACATCGATTCCAAACGCGATGATACTCTATAAACGAGCGACAAAAACAAAGATCGAGGTACCAGATTTTAGAATGGCGCTCGCAATGCACCTTACACAGTGCCATTCGCCAGAACCGTCAAATATACTTATTCGATAAAGATCGCCACGCGAAATGCAGAAGAAAGAAGGGCAAACGTAGCTGGCACGAAAATTTTGCAGAGAATGTTATAAAAAATTGTTAAACAGTTAGAATGAAAAATCGCTTAGAATCGGACCAAAAAGGCGACCACCTATTGTCCAGATTGTACTGACGAGCCACATTTATGTTTAGAGTGTTTTAACACAGTGCACAGTTAGATGCAAGATTTGTTCTCATTTTTTTTATTGATGTTCTAATAAAAATGTTTAATCGTTCAATGGGGCACTTTTTGTTTCAAAGTATCTTCTATTTATCATATATGACCAACGTGACAGAGTGTCAATGGTCGAATTATAAATGTACAGCGCGTATTCTACAAGTATTTTCCTACCGTTACAACCGAAGTACGCCATATCACGTCTCTTCTCTAGTTTTCCCAAAATGCCGTCACACGGTATCAAACTTGTCGCTAGAACCTATTTCAATTATAAGATTTTATCAAAGAATGTAATGGCTTTATGGAAATTTTGTGCGCTAAATCGTACATTTCTTTCATTTAAGCAAATACTACCCTTATATCGTAAGCTAAATAAATTAATAGGGTTAATAAAAAATGGCTGGTAATTAAGAGATGTAATTTGGAAAAATCGCTTCGTCTTCTCGCCAGCTTCCTTCCGCGCGCGCAATTTACGGTGGTTACAGCGCGATAAACGCGCAGTATCGCTCGGTTTGTTACTAATACCATTGGTTAAGCAATTCCAGTCGCGGAATATTTTCGTAGCCGGACAAACCCGTATTTGCATACTCGCGAGTACGCGGGTCAGCTCGTTGTCATTTGCACGCCGGCCACTCTAATTGAAACTCGTTATATCCCGAATTATTCCCACTGCTCGGGATTCGCATTATCGCATTACCGATTTAATGTTCGCGTTCCGTTCAGTTGTCGTCGCTAAGCTTTTTAACCAAGCAGAACGGAATGCTATTGTCACGGGATCGCGCTTCCTGCAGCGAGTTAACGAACGAGAGAGCGAATTTCACGGTTTCCAGCGTTTGTCTTAATTTTCCCGCGTTTCGCCTTGTTGCAAGTTGTCGGAACGTTCGCCAGTTTCTTTCACTCGTTCGACCAACAAACGCGAAAACGAACAAAAATTCATCGTCGTATGTTCGCGTCCGGTTTCTCCTCGTTACCTCATTATTATGCATCGACGAGTCGTATGTTCCGCATAATTGGATTAGAACTAAATTATAGTCTCGTATAATCTGCATACAAACGCGCAGAAATTTTTCGTATGGTTGGTTGATATTTAAGAGCTTGAAACCGACCAGGTTTCATGAAAATTTCGTGCACGTTCAAGGCGTAAATAAAATGTACGAATCAGAATCGAACAACAATTCACAGTGCGTCTAACGGTGCGTAATTTACAGGTTTCGTTACAATCTACACGATACAATTTTATTTGCAATGAACGTCTCGGTACATCAGGAACGTTGAGAAAGCAGCGGATAAAGATATTCTGGCAATGCAACGCCGCTCTAAACCATTTGCGTGAAACTCGTTTGAAAAGCAGGCGATTCTGAACCGTTGTTAACCCATTACCATCGTTATCATCGCATACCTCAAAATCAAAACATCAAACCGTAATTATTACGGATTAGTATCAAATATTTAAACGCGCACGTAGGCGTATTCAACGCTCGTTATTAACACTCTGCGATTACGTTGATGCATTTATTAAACGCGTAATTATTTGATGCATAGCGATGTTTACCGTAACACGTTACACCAAACGCATGTAAATCTTCAGCTACGAGTCGAATTATCATCGCTGTACTCGGCCTGCTATTTATTTAATGCCAGCACTATCGTAGATTTAACGCATACAGCCGATGGTTGCGCTCACCCCCACGGTCTCTGTACGTGTATTTTCCACGAAATCGGTGGGAAAGGGCCGTTGCCCGCGAATTATGCATCTCAATTTTACCATTTCCATCGAACCCCGACCGCAACCATTCAAACTATTGAATTATTTATCGGCCGGATGCGGCAAGACGCGAAATTTTCTTCTCCAACTGGAACGCTGCTCCTTCGAATACAGTTCCAGTGGAATAGTAACTCGTCTAACTGCTATTTGATTTTCACCGTTCCCTCCGAACCTGAATAATTCCATTTTACCACACTTTGATATTTTATAGCTGCGCGTAGCGTGAATTTTTATTCTTTCGTCGCTTAACGCCAATTAAGAATCCGGTGATAACCTGGTCGTCTTGCAAACTATGAAACTAACTATAACTAAATAGTTGATATTTCTAAAGAAACGATTAAATTCAAGCTCTCAAAGTCTTCGCTTACATCGTTACGATTTTCAGCTATTTTGTTAAAACATTCGTCGAACAGCGCGTAACTAAATTTACTTGTCGCTATCAACGTTCGATTCCCTCGGAAGTTTCGAAATTAGCGAACAAGTCGGTTAATAGGTTGGAGACATTGCAGGAAGCTTAATGGAAAATGGTATTAAATGATAATACACGTCTAAAACACTTTGAGTCTGCCGATTAATAAAACGCCGCGTTTAAAATCTATATTTCCATGTTATATATTTTAATTTGATTATACAATGTTTAACTTTCTACGAGAAACCTTGGACGCATTTTTCCTTTATCGGAACAAATTTCAACGTATCATACCGCGATATCGCGTACACGTTGAAAAATAATTACCCTTGTTAAAGTTGGTAATATTAAATAAACAGGAATATCGACGAGTCTAGTGAATATCGCGAATTAAATTACACCGCACAGTATACGTACGTACCTCATCGTACGCGCATATTCCGCCAATAAATTGCCTGATACACCTATATGAATTTCGTTCGATGATGGAATGCCGATTCGTTTTTAAAGGTAACGCGCAAACAAATATTTTTAACAACGGACCAATTTCGAATGCTTAATAGCGTTCGCGTAAATATCGTAGAAAGACTTGGCAACGGTCGATTCAAAGGAAAATCTCATTTCACGCAATCGTAATTCATTTTTACGACTCGCAAGGAAACTTTATAAATACGATTCATTTGATTCGGTAAGTAACGGCCTTGCGTTATTCTGTTCGATTCTCATACGAGCCCCTCATCTTTCTTACGTTATTGCTGCGATAAAGATAAAGCAAACGATACAGAACTATTAGAGAAACGTTTTTCTTTTAGCTTCTTCCACGTACAAATGTTTCGTGTTGTAGCG
Source organism: Bombus difficillimus (assembly GCA_014737525.1). Classification (NCBI taxonomy): domain Eukaryota; kingdom Metazoa; phylum Arthropoda; class Insecta; order Hymenoptera; family Apidae; genus Bombus; species Bombus difficillimus. Next base: position 254,130 of record JACXIT010000155.1, on the reverse strand, counting down.
ACACATGAGTCATAGGACGAGGCGACTCGTGTTGTTGTTGTGCCTCGACACACGAAATTAACGATAGAATGTCTCCGGGCAAAAACAATGTCGCCGTTGAGGGCGACCGTCGATCTAAGACAAATTCGAATTTTCCCACTCCCCCCGACCAGTATAAATAAGCGGACACGATCGCGAGCGGCAGTTATCATCAGCGGGATATTACCGAGCTATGAACAGAGTCTTCATTTGCGAATTAACGAGTCTTAGTGTTCTGCGCGAGTATTCTGTATATTACCTTTGTCATTTATAATTTATACTTTCTGTTACGTCGCGTAAGATGGTCAGCGCGACGTCCCTTATGGTCTGACCGCCCAGGCCCCGCACAGCTTCATACCGACCCCAATGGGCCTAAGGAACCACCATAAACCGAACCTTTTTAACTCTCTTTCAATTTATATAAGTAAGTTAGGTCTATAGCTGGTCCTTAAAACAGTCCTTAGGTTTATTCCACGCTCGTACAAATTACGGAGAAAGCAGGCATCTGCCTAACGGCAAAGCAGATGTTTCCAAAAAACAGACACCCATGAGCCACGTTGGCAGGAAAACTTTCTCCTCGTATTTTCCTCATTAACGTTGACGATAACCAATGGGCATCGCGGATCGTTACCCTCACCTTTCTACCGAGAAGTGTGAAGAGCGAATCCGCATTCCTAGTTCGAAAGGGCACACCCACACCGAGCTTTCCTCCGTAGGAACGCCAGACGTGTCCTCACTGCCGATTCTGCCCTTCAGTCAGTCACAATTCAATTAAACTCGCAGTCTTCGAGTCAACGTTTCGTCAGTCAACGGTCTATACTAAAAGTTTTACTTGGCACCGCTGGAACAGTCTTTTCTGCCCTTCAGTCAGTCACAATTCAATCAAACTCGCAGTCTTCGAGTCAACGTTCCGTCAGTCATCGGTCTATACTTAAACTTATTCTTCACCGCTAGAATAGTCAACACGTGTCTGTATCGGGTCTCTACCCTCAAATCAATCGCGTATTCAAACTGTACATTCGCACCAGTGTAATTATCCTCTACAAGCTGCTGGAATAAATATAAAGTTAAATCTGTTCATTCGGTGTAACTTCATTTGAACCGCCCCGATTATCCCAAAAGAAATACGGGGATCGACCTGTTCGTGGCGTCGATTAGTAAGATAATCGTAACGGGAATTTACGACTCCCGTTGACGCGTTTTCCTCGTGACCGCGTCTCCCCGCGACTGGCCGAATAAACACTTTCTCTATTTTATTAAAAATACACTTGACGCTTGCGACAGCAATATATCCATAGTTACCGTAATACACCAACTTCATCCTCCTCATAGTCCGCTACAGTTTCTTTAAGAAGAGAATTTCTTCCTTTCCGATTTCAACGATTCCGATTAAACAAAATTTTACATCTTTAGACTTCCCAATTCTTACGCTCAGTTTCGCTGCTTGGTCGTCAACGCGTGTCTTGCGCTCGTTGGGAACGCGCAATTTCACAGAGAGAAAAAAATCGACGCGAACCAAAAACTGAGTGATTTGTTTTACGACATGCACCTTCCCGGAAGCCATCAGATTTATCTACCGGATTTACCGCGTTCGCTCGTTTCGCACGTTGACACACGCCAGTGTGAGCTGTCCCGTGTATTTATTACCTAACTAACGAACGCTAACCGAACAGAAAGAAATCGCAAGTCGAAGTTTATCTACGATTCGGACGGTCCGCGAAACGAAACGATCGAGAGTTCGGTGTTTATCTTTCATTTCTGGGCGAACAAAATTTTTTACGTGTCATTCGATATTCGTCCGAACGATATATTAGGTTGTCGTAAAAGTTTCTTTCGTTTTAGAAGAAAATAATGGATCGCGACATTTTTTGTTTCAAGAAACGCGTCCTACGATAGTTAAAAGGCAATTAGATCGAAGATAAAGACCACAACATTCGACGGATTAGGTTTCACGTTTGTACCAACATAGCCAGACGAAGCAGCTGCGTGTAGATAGCGAAAGCCATTTCTGGGACAAGCTAATAGTAGAATACGTTGAATTGCAGAGGAAAGCGACTTGTAAATTGTACAACAATAATCTACACTTGACACGAAGCGACTGGATTGACTAGAAGAGTGTGAATATACCACAGAATTTTGATATTCTTTCTACTGGTACATCATTTGCCAAGAAATTGAAATGGTCGCAACAAAGGAAATACTTTGTCGATATTTATCTTCCTCCGGGAAGAGAGAAAGACGCCCTGGTTTTTTAGTTTCTGTTGGGGAAGATATGGTGGAAATATTTATTATTCCAAGTGTTGGGGAATTTGTAGTAAAATACGAGTTACAGTTGCAAATTTTTACAGTATGATATAAAAAGACGAAAGGGAAAGGGGGAGGAGAACACTTTTATCTTTACGTATGTCGTTTAAATAAATTTTATGAAACGGTTTGATACGTACAAAATTGTATTTGTTGACTCTAACGAAACAAAAATATCTCGTGGTAGTTACGGTCGCGATGTTACGTAGAATGCGGCGTATATTTTATTATCGAGTGACACAAACACTTGCGTTGAATATTCCGTTACAACTTGCAAATTCGTACGCGGTGGAAAGAAAGTCGAACTAACTTTTTCTAGCTGCGCCGCGTTCACTTTATACGCCATCGATGCAGAAAGCGTAAAAATATACGCGCGCAAAACCTACGAGATCAAAATAAACAATCGTTACGGATCCAACCGTTACCGGAAATATTTGTTGAAATTTTGATTTTTTGCAGACACGTTCACGTCCTTTTTCGTTAACAAAATAAAAAAAGAATGGAGAAACGGTAAAAAGCGTGGCTCGCCAGTTGACTACGTCGTTTGTGACGAACTCGAGGCGTTCGAAAAAAGCTTTTGTTTTGTCGCGACGATGTAAAACAACGTTTAAACGTTTGGGTGCTGGCAAACACGCGTCGATTTCAATGGAAATTTAATTGAAACCTGGTGATTTCATTTTACGCGAATAGGGACGGATCATTCGCATAATCGAGTAGTGAAACTTCATTATACTAATTTACGAACAGCTTACTTACAACAAGATTTTGTGAACAAATATGACGGCAATTTGTAACGCAATTGAACGCTGTTCTTCGTGTTGTAGAGGAATTTAGCGTTCTTAATCCTTTCAGAGATAAATTTATTCGGACATAACTACCTCTTTTGTTTTTCTGAGTAGTTACAGGTAATTGTATAATATTAAAAGCACGTAAGTACGAAGTTAAACGTTTGAGGAAATGTTTTACGTAATACGTAACGAATCGTGAACGTCGAGCGTTGATATAATCGAAAAGGACAAAGAGAAAATTAAATTGCTAATATGTTCTTCTATAATGATATTTTAACATCGATATTGTAATACGCAACGTGAAAATGAAAAAATTGGAAGCAAAGTACGAATAAAAGTGAATCACTTCGCTGCTTGTTAAAGATAACTTTTAGTGTCATAAACATAAGTCAAGTAGCAAATAGCATAAATTGAATTTACTCAAACTCTTCTTGAAATCTGATAATGTGATTCTTTATTTTGTCAAAAAAAAACCTCTGCGTCTTTTTCGTTCGCATTCGTCGTTTTTTTTCAATGGCGTGTTTATCGCTACGTCGAAATTCCGCCGGGTAGCAGTTAATTTCGTTTAAGGTAAAAAACTATTCAGAAACGTATACACGCAACAGCGAACCAGTTGCCCTGTTATTATCTCGTTCTCAACGGCTCAAATTTCAGGGACGACCGACTACTTACTCTCGACCCAGTACGTCATAATTACTCGCGAAAAGTATTGCAAACGAAAGTTGTAACCAGACGTGCCGTTAGTAGCCACTCGAGAACCACCATTTTTCGCGAAACTTCATTTTCCCCCGTGCACGCCCGCTTCTTTTTGTTTCGTCGTTTCAACGTTTCGTTCCTAACATTAATGAGCAGTCCTGGCAAATTTTTCCGTTGCGACAAGGAAATCGAGGGATCAGGAAACGAAGCATATTGCTTCCTGTCACCAGAGACAATAATGACGTAATTTTAAAAATTATTGTAGATAAAAAATATATTGTATTCCAAAAATATTTTGCGTTACTATTTACGTTAGAATTTTCCATAATGTTGAAATACTTTCGTGAGAGACTATAACCCTTTAAGAGGTTAATAGCGCCGCGATATCACAATGAGAAGGAGCTTTGTCATTTGCATTTTGGAAAATCTGACCAGAATTCAAGGGACGCGAGGCAATTAACGTGGCGTCCGTTCTTTCAAATCTTGTTACAGTAACGCTTTAATTAAGACGCGATCTAACGACGATCCCGAATCGACGCAACCCTTCCCCGACGATAATCAAAGGCCTCGTTAGACTCCCACTTCCTCTGGAATTAAACCGCAAATCGGGCCTGCAATTTTGCCGTACAAATTCCACGCCGCAGAGCGAAATTCCGGCATTATTGCCGTAATCACGAAACGATAACGAGACACCTTTTGACCGGGTCTCTACGAACGAATGGCGTTTCGTTCCTAAAACGAATTTCGTTTGGCGAAAATTTAAACAAAACCCGAAACAACCTGGCGTTCTGCAACTGTCGTTAATCCTTTAAGATAAAAAAGATTGACGCAAAGTTTTGACGAGATGAAACTTGACGATAAATTCAGGTAAAACGATGCGAAATTAGAGGGAAGCTTATAATGGGAATATATTTAGTTTGCTTGTCTGTTGTCATAAAATGAGAATACATTTTAAAAAAAAATTTTAAATAAAAAAATACATTTTAAATATATAATATAAAAAATACATTTAAAAGTACATTTTAAATATGGTACGCAAAGTCGAAGTTGCAAGGAACAATAATAAGAATTCAATATTTCGATAACGCCTTTCACGATTATAATTAAATATTTTTCAAAATGTCGCACGAGTGTTACATCTACCACCTCTCACACATAAGGTTACCGATTTATAATATACGTACTAGCAGATTGACAAGTTACGATTTACGGATTATATAGAATTCTATTTTATGATTTTATAATTTTTAAATAGAATAATGAATAACTTTAAAATTAAATAGAATAATCAAGTAACTTGCAATTAGTAAAATTTCATTTATTTTATCGTCAAGCTTGTTCAAGGGAACGTATTAATACTGGTAACTTTAGTGACTTGCAAAATTTCAATAGTGCAAGACAGGTTAGATACTCAATTGCAATTGGTTGCTACCCATATTTTCATCGGTCTTACAATAACCTTATGCTATCGATTATGAGTTAAAAAGTTATGAAAGCACAACTCACCTAAGGCCAAGGTTACGACTTCTTTCCGAAGATCCATTGAAATCTCGAGTTCGTTGATTGAGACATCGAGACGCCACAAAACATAAACAGTACTTTATTACAGCCCACGTAAACAAAAGATAACAAATTGACGAAATATTTCTCAAATTCTCGAACAACAATCACAGGTTTACACACTCACTGTTTTAAAGTTACAGTCTGTCGTCGAACTTTCGCCAAATAACTCGATACGTACATATACACGCCCCCCGGAATCAGTTTTTGACGAAAATACATACGTGACATGTTATGTTGCAACCGAACGTGAATTTCTCGCGAGAAATACCTCGATATCGTTTACTTATGCGTCTCTGAAATTCGAATTTCACTGTACACTTCGTTTAAGGCACGCCATTTTGCAAAACGATTATCGAAAGATTACTGCTTATATCGAGATCGAGAATTGGTTCGCAGGAAGCTAGACGCCGCGATTTCTTCCCGCGTTTTACTTTCTTCCGGTGCTGTGATTGGTTGATTTCCTGCTGCCATATTCGGTTTCGCCGAGAATCGTGAACACGTACGTCGGAAGCAATGCGGGGTAATTATTTAACTTATTTCATAATATTATTTAACATATACCGCGAAAAGTTCTGAATATTTGGATTCTTCGGTTATCGTTTCATCGTGTATTAGCATTATCAGCTCTCGGTATCGAATTGACAAACAGAATTCTTCTCATATAAAGAAAGACACATTAAGTATATGTATATGTATGTTCGAAGCGATGCAATTCAAAATTTGTCTATTTTAATTGGAATTATTTATCAAAATACAAACATTTTACCAAGCATTTATTTTATAAATCTTATATATATATATTGAAATTCAGTATACGATTTTGTTCAATTCAATTATTATTATCCAAAAAATTGATATTAATTTGATACTATAAAATTTGATCAGGAAGTACAAAGAACATTAATAGTCGAAATACTTTCGTGTGCTACCGTACGTAGTTCGATAGTTTACATACGACGAAAATACATACGTGAGTTGTTATGTTGCAACCAAACGTGAATTTCTCGCGGGAAATATCTCGATATCGTTTACTTATGCGTCTCTCAAATGCGAGTTTTATTATACACTTCGTTAAAGCACGCCATTTTGCAAAACGAATATCGGAAATTTACTGCTTATATCGAGATCGAGAATCGATTCGCAGGAAGTTGACGTCACGATTTCTTCCCGCGCTTTACTTTCTTCCGGCACTGTGATTGGTTGATTTCCTGCTGCCATATTTAGTCTCGCCGAGAATCTCAAACACGTACGTCGCAAGCAATGCGGGGCAATTATTTAACTTATTTCGTAATGTTATTTATCATATATCGTGAAAAATTCTGAATATTCGGATTCTTCGGTTATCGTTTCATCGTATATTAACATTATCAGCTCTCGATATCGAATTGAGAAACAGAATTCTTCTCATATAAAGTAAGTCGCATTAAGTATATGTATATATATGTTCGAAGCAATGTAATTCAAAATTTTTCTGCTTTAATTGAAATTATTTATCAAACTATAGACATTTTACCGAGCATTTACTTTATAAATCATATATATATATATACAGACATTATACACGTGTGAATATACACACATATATACACAATACAATATAAATACTTTCGTGTGCTATTATACGTAGTTCGATAGTTTACATTTCACGAGGCCCCGTGTTGTACCCGCGTTAGTTTCGTTCGTGTTTCCGACGTAGAAGCATAGCGTCAGTGATTCGCGTGACGCGACGTACTTTTAACGTTCGTTTTTCTCCGTTTATGCGTTGTGCGTTCGTTTGAGTGAAAATGTCGCGAGTGTTGCAACAAAAACCACGCAAAATAGAAGAAGAATACGGGAGCAAAAGGAATTCCAGGCTGCAACAGAATGCCCATTGTCCAACAGGGTTTCGTTCCATGGTATTTCAACGGGGTAAGCCACCTCTTTTAGTACGCTTCAAGGCGCCTCTTTCCAACCAATTAATTTGCGTCCAACACCGTTTTAACTTCGTATACTCGGAGAAAATATCGTTCTTTTGTATTTTCTAACTCTGTTCTATGTATAAATTTACCGCGACGGGTCGTTTCTACGGATTAACGTATCTTATAAAAGCGTTGCGTGAAATGTTAATCGTATATAAGTCGCACTAATTTCATAAAGGAACGTAGTTGGTACCTTCCGGGCGCCATATTGTATTCTTGTTACACGAACTTTCCAAATATCTTACAGTTAAATGGTTGGATTATTTATTAGAATAAGTAACACAATATTGTTTTTTATTTATTGTTAATAAATTTATAGAACCATATTGTTTCACACACATACGCTATCGCTCAAAAGTATCTCAACATTTGGTTACTTTCGATATTATGTTATTTAATTGTACAATCAAATTAATAGTATGTGCCGATACATAATGATTACGATCTGTATTATTATCTTATTCCTCTGATGCGATTTTAACAAAGGACGTAACAAAACGGTCGGAAAAAATTCTTTATTGCAGACCCTGTAGCCTCTAAGAAACGAATCACATAACTAACATTATAACTAACATTATATTAATTCAAGCAGTAGCGTTTAGAACATTTTAACAAAAATCGGGTACGTATATTAATACCTATGATGTGTATACTAATTCCTTGCACTTGTAAAAAATATATTTAAATTAATATACCTTATAACACTATTTTAGAAAATGTGTTAATCTAATCTTGTTTAATATTCTGATTCTAATTTTTCGACACTTTGAAGCTTCATATTTTTTAAATTTTCCAACGTTTTAGCATTTTATACATGACCACTTGATATCTTTGATCTTCGAACTGGTTCATCAGCTACGATTCTCCGATACCCTGATTTCTCGCTTTTCAGCTATCTGATTCTTTAAGATTCTCGCTTTTCACTTCTGAGCTTTTACCCTAATTTCGGTACTTGAAAATCTTGACTCTTATCTTTTTAACAGCTTTGGCTCGATCTTCTGCGATTCCAACATCGATTTTAATTCGAATTCTTCTTCTATGCTGTTTTAGTTTCGCTTTACTTCGTCTTGTTTATTCCAAATTCTTACGTAAACATACAAACTCTGTTTTCTTCTTCGTTGCGATCATAAAGAACCATATACTTCTTAATTAATTTTTTACAAAGACTAAGTAATCCTTGAAACATACAAACAAATGGGCACGCGAGCTCCGATCTACGCATTATTATAAACAGTTAACCAACAACATCTCATTTTACAACGTTTGTTTTCGGGTTCTAGTTACCCTAACAAACCATTAGACCGAATTTCTCGATATTGACTATTCGATTTCAACCATCTACCCTCCATTTCCTGACATTTCATGGTGCTGTTTCTCAATAAATATACAACACCAGAGCTTCGTCTCTGTAATTCAAAATACATTTTCTTCCGGGAGAAGAGGGGGAAACGCATCAGTCGACGGGTGATCGATAATTTCCATTAAAGGGCGTGACCAGGTTGGTGGATTTAAAAAAAAACCTTATCTCCGCTGGCCATCCTTTCCGGTGATTTATAATAATTAAGCGTGCCACGATCGTATTTATAGTCGCGTTTTCACGGCTGTTTCGATGGTTTCTGCGATACTAACGACCAACGATATTTGGAAATTAATCGACGTTCAGGATACCTCGCCTGCGTTCTTCGCTGTTGCTTATTTAGTTTCCATTTCTATCATAAGTTACCGATCCATTGCTAATTAGCCTGGCGGTGACCAATTAAGGAGATAAGGAACTCGATCAAAAGGTCGCCGAATTTTGAAGGGGCGAGAAATTGAAGAAGTTGTTGACAAAAAGATATCTCGGGCGAGGAAATTATAATACTGGAATTATTTTGATAGATAATTTTAATACGGATGAAAGATCGATTTGTTTTCTACATCTCGTCAAAACGAAAGAAATTATTTCATAAACAGAGTTCGTATTATCCGCCACGTTTTATGAAATTCATAGTACGTGGTCTGGCGGAAATTTTTCTATTCTTCGATTTCAATTTATCCAACAACATTGTAGTTGTTTGTTTTGTCTATTATGCGCGGAACAATTACCATATATATTTCTTCAAGGCATTCCGAACCATTCGAATAATTCAATTATTTTCTTTGCCGCGTTCATAATTTCGCTAAGCATCGCAGAAACGCGTGGATTTGAATATTAAAAGGTCGGCCTGAATTGGAATTTATTGAAAACGGTCGGAACGTTCAATTAAGAGGTCAAATCGATGAATATTCTCCGCGCACAAGAAATGAACTTTATTTCTTCCGTATTGTATTTATTTAATCTTTACCAGATCTTTCCGAGAATAAGAGAAAGCAAGCAATGAAAGAATCTCATTGTTTCCACGTGAAAGGACAATACCAGAAAATAGCTAGTATTGGACCATTGCTGCTAACTTGGAATCTTTGCAAATTATAAATCTGCAAATGCAGGGAATTCAAGAGAGCCATAATTATTCAGTATGCAAATTAATTCGCTTTCTTTTGAAATAAAATGCAAACTTTTTTTTACGAATCGCTTAATATGGATTTAATTTTCATAATGTTCTTGGTATTTGGATTTGATGGTAACTCGGCAGCTTCTACTTGAAGCAAAGACATCCAAAATCTTCAGGAATGTTTCGTCTATATAATTTCATATTCTATCGAGTTCACCATACCTTATGGTGTCTTAAAATTTATGGTTCGATCTTAGTTTTAGCAATCATTTTTAATTAAATTCCGAGGCAAACTCTGACGTAACATCGAAGCGCACACCAACGCAGAATTTTGTCATATTTTTCTTAACCTTAAGAAACAACCCAACGATGGAGAAGCGCGATTTGATTTTTCACTCTCACAGCGTCAAACTTTTGCGAATTTAATGTACTTGTAGCAGCTTCTCGATTTTAATTTTTAAACGGATTAAAATCAACGCCATCTAACGGCGTTTCCCGTCTAATTATAACGCAGTTTCAATTAACGTTCTGCGTTTTTAATAGCGCGCGAATAGAACGGTACAACGTGTTAGGCCAACACTGGCGCGTGTATTTTCTGGTCTCCTCCTCACAGGCCACAGACCATCTCTTGCCACGGTGCGGGATTAGCATAATTCGTAAAGCGCCGGTATAGTAAACATTTGCCATTTCAACGTGCCACTTTGTCTCTGTTCTCTCCTTTCGTCCTCCTGCCCCTTTTCTGTTCTCCCGCGCCTCTCTCCTCTCTCCTCTTCCGTTCCTTTTCAACCGCCTACATCCACTTGCGTGTTCTTGTTCCGCTTTCCTTACGTGTCCTGCATTTCCTTTGTATTTATTCGTGTTAATAGTCGTTTCCATTAATTTCCCACCGCTACGCTTGGGCGTATCGTTTTGTTCGTTCACTTGTTTCCCCGCTGTTTCTGCAGTGCCTTACACGCGCTGCTATTAGTTACACGTGTTCCAACGGATTCGTTTCTATTTTGTCGTTTGAATAGTTGCCGCACGACGGCCGATTAATTTCTATTTTATTGTTGGAAGAAAATTTGCGATTTAATGGTTTAATTGCTGTCCTAGTAATCACAGATTTTTAGGGGAATAATTGGCACGCAGGTTACAATGGTAAACGACGTATATCAATGTTCGTGGTATGCAGATTATTTTTAAAAAAAAGTTTGGAAAAGTCATTTGTTTTTATTTGTTGCAACGCGAAAATCCCGCCTGGACAATCAATTGGAAATTAGCAGCTTACTATCTTTTTGTATGTGTAATTATCGCATCTCATTATAGTGCTTCAAAATTGTTTGTAAAAAGATACACCAAAGAATCATAATATGGTTAAAAATGTTCATTGTATTTTAGTTAGAAGTCACCGCATATCGGCGGTAATTGCGCGTGGACATCGACAGGAAGGTATTTTAAAGTACCAACTTCAACTGTCGTTCTTGTTTCTCATTCCATGTTCATCCATATTTCGCGAATTTTCCTATATTACACGGGTTTCGGATGAAACACGTGGACAAATGTCGTAGTGACAGTTTACGGTATTTTCACACGAAACGGTGAAATCCTCGGTTGCTCGGTTATTCCGTAGTCGTCGGCGAAACTCCAAATTAAAGCGGTTTCAACGCATCGAACAACGTAGTTGGCGTGTCACTGTCTATTCCGTACAACGTATTTCCGCGTATCGTCGCCTCCGTCGGACGGTAGCGCCACGAAATTTACACTTAATGACGTTCGCGCAACCATAACAACCGCTTTCCTCGCCGTCTCACCGCTTCCTGCAATTTTCGCGACGCGATTCCACGAATGTCAGCTGCAACCTTCTTTTTTAGAAACAAGCGTGGAAGTTGGGAATTTTCTTTGACGCGTTTTTTCAATTATTTAAGGGACGTTGATATTTGCCGGGTGGAATCTCTAGTCATTTTTCATATTAAAATTAGGGATACGATCCGAAGCGGATCGTTGATCCCTTCGTTTTATGTGTCGACCCTCGTAGAGTAGAAAAGGAAGAAGTTACGCTATGCCCGGTAGTCCCTGCCTTAGACGCAGAAGGCATTTCACTAGTTGCGGTATATATTCTATGCGGACCCAATTCGACCACTAGCGAGAAAATCGTTCGATCGCTGTTGGCCCTCTGGTGGTGATCGCCAGCTTCGTGTTGCCGCGGGAGGTTTGAGCCATCGTCGTTTCGTTCCTCAATTGGAAATCAATTACTCTGTGTTTTACTGCAAACAGGCGGTCACTGATTTGTCGTTTGATATACGTTGTATTACGATAATTTAACGAAATCTTGAAATTACTTGGAAAATTTATCGAGTTGCTTGGCTACGTAACCAGGCAATCGCGTTACGTTAACTGCCTTTTATAATAATTTGAGAAGAGTTGGACGCGACGTCTTGAGAAATTCAATAACGTGGAAACAACGGAAAATGGAAATTTGACAATTTACGACCGTCACGATAATATCGTTACGACTGTCTCAATTTACTGAAACAATGGAATTGTCATTCTGAATTCGACACGAATTTCGAGAATAATACTCGCATTAATTCATCATTAACAGGCATATTATATGTATTTTCGCGGGACAACCCGTGGAAATTTCATTTGAGCCCCGAATATTCGAAATATTACCTACGATGATGTAGAAATTTGAAACGCGTAGATACGAAAAAGGTAAAGGAGAACAGGCAAGTTAATTAATTCAAATTTCTCATATCGTAAGAGCTGTGAAACAGCGTAATAACTCTGTCAGAGGTTTGTTTCCTAAAAGGCTGATGATCGTGGCAACGACACGCGACGTAAATAAATTCGTTAGTGGATTATATTTTCGAGTTTTATTCCGTGCAATTAAGCCGGCCTCTCGAAAAGAGGGCGCGCGAGTTAATTAAGGGAGCCGCGCGAAGGAATAAGAAGGCGGTGGCGTTAATTAAAAGGATCGCAGACACGTTTTAGTCTTATGACGAACCTGATTGCCTGCCTTAACGGTCAGCAGGAACAATGCAGAAGTAACAAAAGCCTGGTCAGCGTTTTCTTCATAAATCGCCGTTTCAAACTCGCTCATACGGAAACGAGAAAATCGCAGATTTTTTATTAGGGGTTACTGCAATTATCGTAATGCTTTGTCCCTTTAAATCAACCGTGAAATTTCTTCGAAATTAACTCGCTTACAGTTACGGTATTCGTATGGCTCTAAATATCACAAAGATCGTAGCTGCGAATAATATTGCAATTATTTTTTTATTAACGCGGTATCAACCTCCGCGAACATTGGAATTGACGTAAAAGTTATACAACGGAGAATAATTTATTGTACACGAATTGTTCGCTTTTTTTTTTCTTACGTTAAATATTAGTATGGAGGGAGGGAATTGTTCTTTTGTGTGAAATTTTGACGGTACGAAGCTCTGTCTGCAAAGCATTTATAATATTGGCATGGTAAAATGAAGCAAACTGTGCTGAAACTATAACTGAAAGTAGAACAGATACGCCATTAGTCGGACAACCATACTGCCATTTAGCACAAAGGTAAAAGAAAACATAGAATTATGCCGTTTTTTAATTTCGTGGTCTTGTACTAATTTTTACTTAAAAAAAGATAAAGCTTGCTACATAATCTGTAACAAGTTAGATCAAAGGTTATATAATCGTATAACTTGCATATTTACCTTTGGTATATCGCATTTGATTAGATATTTCTTACAAAATGTATGAAGTTTCTCAGATTTTTGTATCATGAAAACGATTAACGTGCAATTTGAAAGGAAAGCTTGCCCTATTTATTTGACTTATTAAAACTTCAGAAGCTTACAAAGCTCTTGGAGAGAAGTGAAATATGTTTAGCGAATGTAGATTCGAAAAATCAATATTTCTCGCTATAGAATGCAACTTTGTGTCTCTTTGCGAAGACGTTTAAAAAGTTTAGCTTATTCCTCAACAGCGAATAATGTAGTGAAATAACAACCGCGAATGGAAAATTCATGGTACGAAGCAGAAATATTTCAAAATATACATATGTATGACGACACGTATGAGTTACTTACACGTAAAGTTCCACACGTAGGAACGTTGTATTTTAAATGAAAGGAGGATAAATGAAATATCTCTGATAAAATGAAAGAATGAAAATATCTGATTCGTTCTTTTATCTTATTTTTTTTTTTTTTTTTTTTTAGTACCCGTCAAAATTAATATTTTCTCTTAAATTATCTGAATTAATTTGGTCGATCGAGCGAACAAATAAATTCCTTTATTTAATATATTAAATGCAGCCATGTTTGTTACTCTTAAAATAATTATTAGAGTCTACATTTTAATATATCATCTTATATTTTATTTAAAATACTTATTTCAAATGCTTGTATCATGCTTCTTCTGAACATTTCACAAGCGAAATTCCCCAGGCGTCGAGTAGAAGACGAAAAAATGTAGAGAACAGCGTTCTTATTCGACGCGACGCTAAATCTCTCATTTACGAACGTCGAAAAATCCAAATTAATAATTCAAACAGAAAAACAACCGGTTTTGCGCGCATAAAAGCCGAAGTCACGTTTTTAAAGGGTGGTCGCGCTGCGAGAGACGTCGAAAAGAAGTTATATGTACAGGGTGGTTGGCAAACGAAGCAGGAACGCTGCCATATTTTTTAGTATTGTCCTCGGCACTCGTATACAGCGAGCTCGTCGTCTAGAGTCTGCGAGATTCGTTCTGAAGATACCGCTCATACCTGGTCGACGGTATTTTATTTAGCCGGGGCTGTATATTTTCCAACTGGCTGAGATTTCTTCTTCGCCGCGCGAAAGCATCCCGGAAGGGGATGAGGACGCGACGAACAGGGGCGAGAAGAAATATAAGGGCGGCTGTTAAGGGTTAACCCGGTTGAATAACGGCCACGCTCGCTGTTCCACGCGACGTGCAACCTTCATCTCTGTTCATGATCTCAGGCTGAAACGTGGTTTACGACGAATAGACGGTTGACAGCTGTTAAGACAGTAAAGCACACCACCGGCCAAACGTATATGATGCTAACCTTATGACGACCGAGTGGATTTCGGACGAAGCTTTCGCTGTAATATGGCTCTGGGCTTGCTTGAAACTCGCAGAGGGTCGCAGAATGAAAGAATTCGAGGGTTTAATGCCTCCATGAAAATGAAACGTGTCACCGTTTTATGCGGTTGAATATTCATGGCTGTTTTATTTTCTCTAACCGGAAATTTAATCGTGTCGAAGAAGGTATTTATTGGTATACTTACGTTTACCTATTAGATTGTAGCAAAAGCTTCTTTCGTTTTACGAGGAAACGATAGATGCACAATAGCTTTCGTTTTATATTATTTTATTAAATTATGTGTGACGCATTTCCTTCCAATAGAACATAAAAAATGTTGTGCATTTTGGTACATTAACCTTTGACGACTTTGAGTAATTATTCTTAACAATAAAATCGATTTAAATCCTTGAAAAATAAATGAGAAGGTTTTTATATAAATGCGTTAAACACGATAATTTCAACTTCTCGTAATTGGTAATTTAATAAATTCGACAAAACGAACGCGGCTCGTTATTTCCTCTAGCTTCGATGCTTTCAAAATATCCAACGATCCACTCAAGGAAGATAGAGTTCGAAGATCACAAAGGAACGTAACAAGTTCATTTTGCTGCATATTGCACGTTCCTTGGCGCGTGAATTGGAATGTCCCGGTGTCGTACGTTTGGAAAGGCGAAGATCAAATTACGTTCTTCGCGTGGGCTTGAAATTCTGCCGTTCTGAAATTTGATCCGTGCACGCTTGGACATTGGCGTTCGAATAAGTAACGAAACCGTGTTTCTCTTATCGGCATCGATATACTACATCGATCATATTACATGTTATGGTTTACCTATACGTTATTTCCAGTCGTCTCGATGTTTCTCGCGTGAAGCGCTTCGTCGAACAGGCTCAAAGTTCGGCTGGCGTTTTGCGGGCCCTGCAATAACGGCTCGTAACTCAGCTCGCCTGTATTTCACATTCATTATCAGACTGCAGCTGTTACGTAACGAACGGGTTCGCGAGCTCGAGCTCGTGCTCGTGACGTACGTGCCACGAAATATTGTACGTATAAACGATACCGGTGCACCGCTTGTCCCTGTTCTCCATTTTTACGGGCTGTTCGTGCTGCTTCTCCTCGTGCCACTTTATACCCCAGTTCGAGCTCTAACTATGAGCTTCGGGTCGAGATGAGAATCTCGTTGTAACCTACAGGTTCGAAAAAGGCTGATAGGCTTTGGTGTACGTGTGGTTGGGAATTTTCATTCGTTTCGAGTTCGCTTAGCTGATAAATAGTGGAAGTGCATTTCTTCCAAAAAAAAAAAAAAAAAAAAAAAGAAAGCGAAGTAGATGGAAACTTGGATGAAATTTGAAGCTATTACTAGTTCGAAATTAGCCTTATCAATAATGTTGCAGATTTATACTGACTTATATTTGTATCGAATCTTCTACTGGTTTTGTTATTTATTTCAAGTTAACGCTACGAATGTTCAGTTATATTTATATCGTCGTTTGCAATGAAGTATTAATATTAAGTTGTATAATAAATAAAATCATACGAAGCATTTTGATAACGTAATACTGTACTTACGTGTATTTAGGTTTCGTTTATGAATCAATCGGAATTTTGATTATTATATTGTTCTACTCTTTGTTTTAATATTTCGACGAAAGAAAATCTTAGGAATTTTCACCTTTATATATTTTTTAACGTACCGTGTCTTTCGATATGTCGAGCTACACTTTGAGCGAAAAGCTGTTCCTCGCCAATAACTTTGTTCGTCAGGCGTATAATAACCGCGTTTCTCTCTCAACACGAGCGAACATTGATATTATCAAAGATAATACTGTAGTGGTTTTAGTGCAGGAAAACATAAAGACAGAGATTCTGATATCAACCATTCCGACCGGCTTGGTAGCTGCATTGTTAAACAATTCCGCAACAGCTCGATAATATTCATCAAAATTGGAATTCTCGCGGAAGACGAGAGGCCGATGTATGCGGCGCGCATATTTCTATCCATATTTCTGTGCACGCGTTTCGCATAGACTACCGGCACAATCAGTCACGAAATCGCGGAAGCCTCGAGTTGTCCCAACGACCGTAGCTTACGTGACGTCCTCGAAAACGTTGGCGAAAATGTCGCGTTCGAAATAATTCGAAAATCTCGACGAAACTTTGCTGCGATTCCTCCGCCTCTTGTTCAGACTCCATCGACGATGACGCATCGTTCAGAAAACATTTAACACTAGAACTATCGGCATTTGAGACGTAGCTATCTCTACCAGAGCCAGTCAAACTGATTTTAAAAAATACGTAATAGTAGAATTTTTTGTATATTTATCGATCTATTGTTATCTTAGAGATCATAAAAACTATATAACAACAACTTTAATAATAACAATAAATACAATAATGGAGAATATTCAGTACCAAAATCTTCGCTAACAAGAATATTAAAATAATAATTGGCTTTTAAATCGTACGAAAACGAGCTCGTCCATGTACATTCTTGCGGATTGTTTATTGTACCAGAGGAAACTGCAAGAGCGATAACGACGTAATCATTTATTTTATCGGGTTAGAAGCTGCCTCGTAAAATTGTTAGAACGAAGATCGCATCGATTTCGGGCAATTTGAATAATCGGCTGGAATTCGAAACGAACGACAGTGCAGCTTGGAAGAGTTTAAATCGGTTTTGCGATTCAGCCACGAGATACGCAGTGGAGAATGTGCGATATAATTATTAAGCGGAGGAGAATTTTATCAAGAGAAGTTGGTTTTATGAAATTAATTCAAGTATGGAATTCTAGTAACGGAAATTACTAGAAGAGATTAGCATAATTATTATTATTATGGTTTTATTAAGGAAGAGTATTGATAGCAATTTCTACGGGTATAGAATTTTATTAGCAGAAATTATTTTCCAAAGTTACAGGAATTTTGTAAATGAAAATTATTAGAAAACGTTATTTCGATTAATTGTTATTTCGTGTTATCGAGGAAAATTATTGCCAGTAATTACTGCGAATATTGAATTTTATTAACAGAAATTACTAGAGGAATTTTCCTAGATTTTAAGAAGAAAATTATCAGATGGAAAATTAAATTATAGACATTACAGAGGATAGTAACGTCTAAATTGAAAAGAGACGAAAAATCTATCATTTTTTTCTCTTCAAATTTCCACGTAGCATTTCACACGCGCAAGTCTAATGTTTTCTTTCATCGTCGTTCGATTATCGCCAAGGATTTTCATTTTTAATACCAACCGCTGCATATTTCGTTCATAAAACCGAAAGGAGCGGCACGATTTAGCTCGTTAAACTTATCTTACAAAAGTATCCTATAAAATCTTATAAGGGACGGAGTGAAAGTTATCCTATGGAAGGATCTCGAGGGGATTTATTCTCCGGGGACGTGCTCGACGATGTAGCTGGCTAAATTGCCAGCCTGAATTCACTGTAAGGAGACTTTACTATCTTGATGATGCTAATTCATTCGCAATGGGACCTTATTGCCGAAGAAGGACCGTAGAATCAACAGCGATTCGTTACATTGCTCTGTCTCCCCTTTCTCGTGGCCTCTATGCCACGTCGTTCTTTCGCTCGCGAGTAGTAAAATCTTTTTCGGCGGAGAATCCTGCAAGGGAATAGAATCTCGATGTGAAGGAAAAGTGCAAATGGCTCCGGTGATTTCCAACGAATACGAAATTAGCTGGATTCGTTGAGTAAACGATCGCGAAGGAAATCTCACGATTTTCTTCAATGAGAAACTCCGCCTTCTCTCTTGAGATTCCCTTTTTTTGAAGAAATATCTTAATCGGTGGATTTTATAATTCATTTGCTATAGAAATTTCAAAACGTTGCAATATACAACGCGCAAAATATACTCGCGAAAGATATGGAAAGAGGGTGACGTAGGAAAATAATTGCCATTTTCAAGTAACAACGAACAAAAATGCTCTTTAAATAGAAATATCTTAATTGGTAGATTTTATAATTCATTTGCTATAGAAATTTCAAAACGTTGCAATATACAACGCGCAAAATATACTCGCGAAAGATATGGAAAGAGGGTGACGTAGGAAAATAATTGCCATTTTCAAGTAACAACGAACAAAAATGCTCTTTAAATAGAA
>JACXIT010000155.1:176983-234301 GCA_014737525.1 Bombus difficillimus | reverse complement strand
GGTAGATTTTATAATTCATTTGCTATAGAAATTTCAAAACGTTGCAATATACAACGCGCAAAATATACTCGCGAAAGATATGGAAAGAGGGTGGCGTAGGAAAATAATTGCCATTTTCAAATAACAACGAACAAAAATGCTCTTTAAATAGAAATATCTTAATTGGTAGATTTTATAATTCATTTGCTATAGAAATTTCAAAACGTTGCAATATACAACGCACAAAATATACTCGCGAAAGATGTGGAAAGAGGGTGGCGTAGGAAAATAATTGCCATTTTCAAGTAACAACAAACAAAAATGCGCTTTAAATAGAAATATCTTAATCGGTAGATTTTACAATTCATTTGCTATAGAAATTTCAAAACGTTGCAATATACAACGCACAAAATATACTCGCGAAAGATATGGAAAGAGGAAAATAATTGCCATTTTCAAGTAAGAACAAACAAAAATGCGCTGTAACTTTGTTCGTAATTTTTTACCGCGATGTTCTACGAGTTTTTCTACACACAATTCGCCATACACTTGCGTCGCCAGTTCGCGTAACTATCGCTTCACGCAATCTCTTAAATTATCGTTTCTTGTGACGCGTTATCGACAGAAAAACTGGCTGAATTGCGTGACAAAATGGCAATCTGCTTTGATGCCTATCATTCGCCATGAAATCTGAGACGCGTTCTTCAACTCGTCTGCAACGAGAAACGAGCTGAATTGTCGCACGCATCGTCGTAAACGATTCGTCCGTAAGCTCGTTACTGTAATTCTGTAAATTGCTTGTAAAACCGCGCTTATTCGATGGTGATATCTTCTGGCAGAATGTCCTCGACGTTCGAAAAGCATCGGCGTGATTTTCTAATTTTTTAAACGTTTTATAATAGATAAGAATATTATAATATTATAACAGATATGTAAACAGAAAACTTGCTATGTCTTGTGAACGAAGCTAGAAAACCTTCTGCAAGTATTACGTCTGCTTACGAAACGAACATTGTTTTTCGTATTTCATCCATTACTTTGTGGCAAAAGTAAGTTCCTTTTTATTACGTGCGATCCATTTTCTTCTCTTAATACAATACAATTCAATTAAATAATTTAGAAGAAAAAATGTTATTATTATTTATATATATATAAATGTTATTTATTGTTGAGAATTGTGGATCTTTGGAGCCGAAATAATGTTATAGGAACACAGAATTCACACTTTATATTAATATTTTAATAGTGATATATTTGATTAATGTACGATTTCCAATATATCTATCGATACATATTTGCACGCGTCTCAGCATTCTCTTTGCCTCACCATCTTCCATACTCGACCCTTAACCGACTCTTCACCGACTGTGTTCCTTCATCTGTTTTCCAGACGCCGCGCACACACATACTTTCACACACTGACACTCAAAACTAGTGTTTCCACCACGCATCTTACCCAGTACAGCACAGAAAATTATACATATCTCAACATTTATTATTATACAAAACGAAAGGAACTTCTTGGACAGCCTGATAAAAATATACTAACAAACGATCCTGACGTATAATCGTAAACGCAATCGTTCCATAACTAAACCGTAAATTCCGCAGCTTCTACAGGTAGAATGTACCTTCTCAACGACTCACAAACCGAGTGCTATCGAAATTAGAAAATCCACAGAGATGGAATTTATCATGTTTTTCCCTGACGTTGTTACATCGGCTCGACGAAAGCTCGCGTCGCTCTCGGCTTCGTTGAAACTCCGGCGCGAGCATTGTCCGAAAAAGTTCCGCGTTAATGCCACTGTAAATCAAAAACAAATCGTGAAAAACACGCACGAGGTCGTTCGCAGGGGCAAAATAAACAGAGGAAGTTGAGGAAACGGAAGACCCGTGGGAGAATAGAGAAACAGGACGCGATAAAAAAAGCAAGCGGTCGCCATGGGGGGAAGGTGCATGGGAAAGAAAGGGGAAGGACACGAGGCATTACGGACTGAATTCATGTCCGTAGCGATCGTTCGCATTTTACTAATCGATAATATACGTAGTTTTTTCTTTTTTTTTTTTTTTTTCTTTTCACCGCGGCTCCCGTATCTCGTCAATATGAATCGCGGTAATTCAACGATTCACGTTCGTTTTATCGCACCACCAACATTTTCATTTATCGTCTGCTCGGCACGAAACAGGCAAACTGATTTATCCGCGTATCTTCTTCTTTGGATATCTGTTAATAAAAGCGTAACGAGGTACGGCGTTGATTAATCGTTTCTATCGGTCGAATCTTCTTCGTCGAATTTATTGCTCCGTTCGACGGTGAAACGTTCGATATCGTTGAAGGGTTATCGTATTTGCATATGGCGAGCTTTTCTACGTGGATGCAATTAAGAAACGTAGAGACTAACCGTGTGTTTTATGTTTCAGTATTATTAATTATTTATATCCAGCGTTATTATTATATTAGTTATTTATATTCAGTATTAGTAGTTTATTAATCTACTGTTTAAACTTTGGTCTTTACTTCGATTACTTTAACTTTCACGTTGTTTCATTTATTATTTTAATTAGCTTGATTTTTCGACATCGACGGTCCAATTAAATTACATTTACGCGTTATTACTCTACGAAACTGTATAAACTGGTTTTACTTTTCTGGTAAATTTAATAATTACGCACAGGGGTGGGGGTGGGAAGCTTCTTCATCGTTGCAAAGTAAAATATTCGAAGCTCGTGACAATGATGATTCAGCAGCGAGTGCGCGAATGATAAATCTGACTGGCACGGTTCTTCCTATGAATTAACATATTTAACGAAATAATTAGGCGTGCTAGAAATTTATGGCGACTAGAAATAGCTTAGAAGAGAGATTCAAGATTAATTGGTTTTGCTGTTGATCGTCCATTTATCACGGTCGATTAATCGTGACGTAACGATACCAAGTATTTATCGTTTCAGCGAATTTAATTAGAGCCATCCGTAACAGATAATGTAATTAACATTTAGTTAATGGCGTTCAAGTAATTTGCGTTCGTGCGACGTTTAGTTCGTACGTAAATAAGGGGAAATTTCAGAAGCCAAAGGGATCAGTCTCGTAGACAGGAATTTAGCTCTTAAATAACACGCTCACCTTGTATAATAAATTCTACTGGTTCGCGTTTTTTAAATTCTTATATATTCTGCTACTTGTAGTTAAATTACTAGCAACCTTTATTTTACCCATTAATGAATTTCATTATTATAATAATAAAACATATTATAATATATAAAAAATATATAAAATATTATTATTAATTTGATATATTTTAATACTAAACTGTGCATACTCGCGCTACGTGTGCATTGTCAAACACCATCTATCCGCTTAAAGCACATATTTATTCGTAATTATCACTTGATATAACATATAATATACACGGTGTCCGAAATCCCGGGAACTTAATCTACAGACAGAAAGACGAACAAAATGTTAAGCAAATTCTGTGAATGAGCGCTTTGTTGCAGAGTTGTAAATATTGCAAGCACGAAGCGGGCAACGACGCACTTATCGAGGCTCGGCAAAATTCTCTTTGTACAGCTTCGTAGCGTAATTAATTCCACTATTGGTCGATGTAAAGCATTTTCAAACATAGAATTAAAAGTACTAGATAATCGCTTTATTATATTATTATATTTTATAACTATCAACCATACGCAGTTGTTGCAACATGCTAAAAAGTATGCAATTACACGATAAACACAGTAACTTTGCGTACAATATCTGTTTATTACTCAATTTTCTGCAACATTTCTTCTTCTTTCTGCCTGTAGATTAAAACCTCGTACTGTAGGCGATTAAGTTTAGGACACTCTGTATATTACCGTACATTATATTATTTACACGTACAGGGTGTTTCAATTTTTTCTTCTATCGGTAAACATAAGAACAAAATGTTGTACGAACGTCGTCGGAAGCATCGTTCGACGAGTTCAAAAACGAACGACACACGAAATGAACTTACTGCAAAATATGAATAGACGAAGAATACTTGCATCTGCTAGTAGTCAGAAGTGCAATTTCAACGGCTAATAAACGAGAGCCTGGGAAGAATAATAAATTCAATCTCTCGCCGCTGCTAATCTTGTACTAACAGCAACGATGAACATTTTGAAACAACGGTTGTAATTGGAGTTGTAGAAATAGTGCGATATCCGCTACCAGGTGTAAGTATTCCTCACCTGTTCATACCTTGCACCGCGGTAACGCACGCTGCCACTCGTTTCGTATATCGTTCTTTCTTGTCATAACTTGTTAACGATGCTTCCGACGATCTCCGTTTATATGACGTTTCTTCCTACACAATATACCGACAACGTCCAGCTGGAAAACTGAGACATCCTGTATATTCTAACATTAATCTTGTAGTCATCAAATGGCTTTACGTTCATCGTTACTTCCATTGTTTAACTTCTAACTTTACGTAAATTCTTCTACCGAGAAAAATCGAGCAACTGATCAAATTTCCAGAAAATTGAACGAACAAAGAAACACCGATGAGTGTACAGCTTCAAATTAAATTCCGATGTCGGTCATTTGGCCGAGCTTGGTAAAATTAGCGTGAATTTCAAAAAACGCTTCTGCTTTCTCATTTCATTGAAACGCTCATAGTTTCACGATCCACGTACAGTATCGAATGCGGAAAAGTCGAATGGCGGCTAATTTGAAAGTGTTTCTCTGTGTGGGCCGAGGCATAAATCAGGCGAGTAACGCGAACGAAGATGAATGTTCGTCGATCATCGAGCCGCGCGGCGATAAATTGAAGGGCGGAGGGAGGAGAGCTCGCGTTAAAACGCTCGCGTGGCCGTCATTTCGGCGTTAAACATACCGAAAATGGAATTATCGCGCGAAATAATACGCGACCGGCGCCAACCAATCGATAATTGCAGAATTTCTGCTCGGAGATCGTTGGTTCGGCCGCGACAATGGAATCGAATCATAAACCCGGCCCTGGTATTAAAGTAAATTAATGTCTCGAATAGATTGCACAGAAATGAGCGTGCTCGAGTCCCGTTCATCGAGATTTAATGACGAATGAAAAAATAATTGCGAACGGGCTTGGTACAGCGCGATCGTGATAATAATATCTGTTTATTACTCAACTTGCTGCAACATTTCTTCTTCTTTCTGCCTGTGGATTAAAACCTCGTACTCTAGCCGATTAAGTTTGAGACACTCTGTATATTACCGTACATTATATTATTTACATGTACAGGGTGTCTCAATTTTTTCTTCTATCGGTAAACATAAGAGCAAAATGTTGTACGAACCTCGTTGGAAGCATCGCTCGACGAGTTCAAAAACGAATGACACACGAAATGAATTTACTACGAAATATTGTTACTGGAAAATATGAATAGGTTTGAGGGAATTTGATTTTCCGGGGTATTTCCGTGGATGCATTTCGATCGAGGTTTTTCCGAATTAAAGTTGCGTAAAGGACTATGACTCTTTACGTTGTGATGATGAAAAGTTGCATGGTTTGTGGATATTTTTGTATAATTGTTTAATTAGTTTAATTAACGTTATCGGTAAAAAGTTATCAGTAGATTGCCGATGTCTATGCAAATGTAAATTGTCGTATACTTCGTTGAAGAAATAGAGCCTAGTTCTTTTCTATTTTGTTGGAAATAGTATTTTATTTTGGATATTTTCTGTATTCTGTACATTTTTGAACGTCCATAGTCTGGTCACGAGTATCGACAAAATTATAACCTCGTGAACGATAATGATAAATAAATATAGTGACAATTTTAACGAGACACTGTCACATGGAAATTCAATAAAAATGCTTAAAATCGGGCGAAATAAATAAAATGTAATTACGATACGTATAACAATTTTAGTCGGCTTAAATTATCATCCGAATTCCCAAATAGAATTCCACGATTACATTTTATTTCCACGGCGCATTGATTTTTAATATTCAATTACGCGTGCATCGTGATTATCGTTTATTATTTCCGTGATAATTCTTTATTCATCGCACTATAATAGCAATTCACGATCTTCTCGTTGCTCTTTGATACTCGTATTATCGAGAATTCATAACGGGTGTACATATATTGAACGAACGTTTTCCAGGCCGAAGATTTTGCTAATTGTTAAAGTAATGGCGAGTTTGTTACGATATGAACAATAAGAATTAAAATCGGCATTTACGTGATAATATTAAAACGTTGAGACAAAGTGCGGGGTAATCGTTGTATAATTTCCTTTTGATTAACGTGTCAATTTTCGAAATTCACTGAAATACAAAACCATCCTCCGATTTACGAAATATTACTCCGCAGACATACTTTAGTCTCTAAGTATTACTATCTTTTACGAAGATTCACGGCGGGTCATAATTTACCCTCGTCCATTTCATCGTAATATTTTGTTCTCTGTAGAAGAAAGTGTTTGATATATCGTCCTCAGTAATTTTCTTGTAACTTGCTTCAGCAAATATATCCACGTATCACTAACTTCGAATATTCTTGAAAAATTCTTTTTGGGAATTCCTTGATATACGTAAAAGCAAATACTTGTGATTTTTTATTGCCATTCTATGAACGTTTATGTAAATTTATATCGCTTAACATTGTGTACATTTTTTAGTATTATGTGTGTACTTTGGTGCATTGAAATTTGCCATAAATACATAAACATCCTAGGAATCATTACTAATGTTCTTCACTTCGTTATTAATTACTTTCATTATTAAAATCGTTTCTATCGTCTTGTACACGTGAAAGCGAACACTTGTGACTTTTCATTGCCAGTTTATGAACGTTTATGTAAATTTATATCGCTTAACAATGTGTACATTTTTTAGTATTACGTGCATTGAAATTTGCCATAAATGCATAAACATCCTACCATCTAATCATCACTAATATTCTTTACTTATAAAGCTATTCTCCTCGTTATTAATTACTTTCATTATTAAAGTCGTTTCTATCGTCTTGTACACGTAAAAGCAAATACTTGTGACTTTTCATTGCCAGTCTATGAACGTTTATGTAAATTTATAT
This sequence comes from Bombus difficillimus, assembly GCA_014737525.1. Classification (NCBI taxonomy): domain Eukaryota; kingdom Metazoa; phylum Arthropoda; class Insecta; order Hymenoptera; family Apidae; genus Bombus; species Bombus difficillimus. Next base: position 227,275 of record JACXIT010000155.1, on the reverse strand, counting down.
AGCTTAACTTCCTCAAAAAAAAAAAAAAAAAACAAAATTTAAGTAGAATTTTCTTTTATCTTCTGAATATCATAATCATCTATTTTCTCTTCGATCTGTACATTTTTTAGTATTACGTGCGTTGAAATTTCCCATAAATACATAAACATCCTAGGAATCATTACTAATGTTCTTCACTTCGTTATTAATTACTTTCATTATTAAAATCGTTTCTATCGTCTTGTACACGTCAAAGCAAATACTTGTGACTTTTCATTGCCAGTCTATGAACGTTTATGTAAATTTATATAGCTTAACTTCCTCAAAAAAAAAAAAAACAAAATTTAAGTAGAATTTTCTTTCATCTTCTGAATATCATAATCATCTATTTTCTCTTCAATCTGTACATTTTTTAGTATTACGTGCGTTGAAATTTCCCATAAATGCATAAACATCCTACCATTTAATCATCGCTAATATTCTTCACTTATAAAGCTATTCTCTTCGTTATTAATTACCTTCATTATTAAAATCATTTCTATCGTCTTGTACTCTAACAAAAACTCTAAAAAACAATCATATTCATAGCATTCGATCCTCTGCTGCAATTAATGTATTACAAAAGTTGTTGCGACTTTAAAACGGAATTACACTGTCCGCCGCATTTACAGCGAAGAATAAAATTAACCAATTGTTGGTTATCACGCACGATATACATAAATTGATAGATTTTTCCGTTAAACGCAGATCATGTAGCCGATCGCAATAATCGTCTCGCGAATGCAACCGCTCGTCTGCTGCGAAAAACATGGAATTTTAAACGAAAGCGTAGAACTGCAACGATAAATTAGCATAATGGCGATGTGGAAATTGGAAGGCATCGTTAATTAAGAATTAACGCGCGCGCGAAATCCAATGAGCGGAATTGCAGAATGCGATTCGTTTTAAGGCCATAAAGTCACGATAATTTATTCGCCGTTCGACGTACATACGTCAGACATTGTAAGCCGCGTGAAACGATGCGAATGTCGACCGATAATCAAACGCGCGTTGGCATCTGGAAATAATCGGCCCAATAAATCCGCGATACCGTGAAATTCCCGCTATATTCCACTTCTCTTTTCGAATTCGTTGTCGGTTACAGCGACGCGGATAACGAGCTGGTCCGCAGCGATTCGAAGTTAGTCGGTCGTGTGGCGGTAATTGTTGTTTCGCGAGTCTCGGCCGGAAAGCATCGAACAACGTGTGTCGATACAGAGGATAAATGAAGTTTGGCCGAAAGCAACTCTCGCTTCTATCGCGTGGAAAAGTCGCGAAATGTTGAAAGAAAGAAGAATCAGGGAAATCGTGGAATTAGCGAATCCGTCCAATTGGCAATATATTTCATGTTTGAAATTGTTAAAAACATGGAAACATTATTACATTACGTAGGTACTGATTTATTTTCCTTATAAAAGTTTCATTGTTTATACTTATTTATTATACCAGGTATTTATTTATTTGCGTTACAGAAGCTTAATTTTTCATATATGTTTGAACATATTTTGGTGCGAATTACAACTTGAGAGTTCTGCTAATAACTGAGAGCGGTGTAACATCTCGGGAATTGCGAAACATCTTGGGAAATGTTTTAGGAAAACGTTTTGGGACATTAGTTTCAACGGATTTCAATTTCCAGTTCGATACACCGCGCCAGGTTTCATTCGAGAACAGATAAATTCGTGAAATTGTAGAGTTTTTAATATTTTCTTCCCCATATTTAATGTTTCTTTTCAAAAATTGTTATTAACTTTTACCCAGAGAGAAATATTATCGTACAAAGCGAACTCGATCGTCCAATTCTCGGGTAAATTTCTATAAAATCGCTGTTAATGGCTGTAAATCGTCACGATGCGTTCAGAATAATTCCCTGCGACTTTTAAGGCAATAATTAATTAATTAATTAACTAAGGTTAGATAAGTATAATTCTAACGCAATTTTATCAGGAAGCATCTGAAGGACGAAGCAAACCATCAGCAGACTCAACGATCACTAATCGATCTTCTTTTCCAGGTATTCCATGTTTTTAGGTATTTCGAGAATAATCGAAATAACGCGACCCTTTCGTCAACGTTTCGCAATCCCTCGATTATCCTCCTTAACAACCTACGAGCGTCGCGACGCGTTAATTATTCGCAACTTTCTTTCGATCCGTGTGCCTGTCTGTCGTTCAAACGAATATAATTTATCCCCCGTAGCCAGACGAATCGTATAGACCAAGGTAACGAGCGTATAGAGAATAAAGTTGAAAAAAAAAAAAAAAAAAGAGAGAACCAAAGAGTCGAGGAGAATCCGAAATTCAACTAGCCGTGCGAAAACAGACGAAATTTCTAAAATCGATTCTCAATGTTGTTGCCTCTTGCGCGCCTTCGTGGTCGTGGTCGAAAATCGGGCCGAACTCACGCAATTGGATCTACACAACGGGTGTTAAGAAGGCTGCGGCGACAATAAGTGCAAGGCGACTTCACGGCGCCGTGGTTACCTTCACCAGCCCAGAGTCCCACCTGGTAAGCCTCAGTATCCAAAGCTTTCAAACAAAAAAAAAAAAAAAAAAAAAAAAAAAAAAAAAAAAAAAAAAAAAAAAAAAAAAAAAAAAAAAAAAAAAAAAAAAAAAGAATGAAATGAACGATTGAGAAAAAAGCAAGTAAAGAAAAAAAAAATGAATCTAATAACGAAAAAAAAAGCAAGAAAGATTGATTGAATGAAGCACAACAGAGAGCTCGCAGCCGTAAAGCGCGCTCTCTTTGAAGCTGATTCGCCCGGCCACTTGATACGCACCTGTATAATTATTCTATATATATATATATACGTATATAATTGGCTAAATCTCACGCGAAACTTAGCTTTTTAGCGAGGAGCGATCACCAGAGCACCAACTTTTCTTCACCAACCACTCACGTACCCTGCTCCACTCTCTCTCTCTCTCTTTCTATATATATATATATATATTTCTCTTTCTTTCCATCTTTTGTTTAGTTTCTTTTCTTTATCTTTTTTGTCGAGAGAGACTCGCGACGCGGTGGAAACGAGGGGAAATCGGCACGACGATGAAAAGTTTCCAGTTTCTCTTCCTCAACTGCCATCCAGTTTCTCGATTATGGCCTGCAACCCTGAAATCCCGCCCCCTAGCCCAGTCTACTTCTCGACGACTTGAATGATCAAGCAGCAGCAACTGGGTTAGCTTCGGTACCGAGAGCACACTCGAGCAGATGGAATTTTTCCTACAGACCGACCTTTTCCATCGAATTTTTTCGAACGGTCTACAATAAAACCACCCGAATCGTGTTTTACTATAACAGCGTTTTAAAGCTGATATTTTCGCTAGCGAAGAATTAGCCGAGTTAACAAAGTTATTATTAACGTGGAACACGTGAAAAGAGTCGATGGAATATTGCATCGCGAGTTGGATCGCGTCGTTGAATTCGGATACTTTCGCGACGTCGTCGTGCCGATTTTTCCTCGCTTCCCCGCAGGCTTTCTTGTGGAATGGTTAGGAAGTCTGTCACGATTTGTATTATATATAGTTCACGCGTGGGGATCTTGCTCACGATCTTAAAGCCTAGCCTTCATAGGTATACACCACTGGTCACTGCACATGCACGCAATAATCTTCGCTCCTCTCGTTATTGTCATCACTGTCACTCATCTCGTCACGATCGCCGACCTCATCTACGTCATCGCCGCGATCCTCGCGCTCGCGTTTCCTTCAAACGCAATATGCTAATTAATTGAGCGCGAATGCAAGAAAGAAGTTGAATCCGACACGCGTCTACTCGCGTCAATTATTATCAACATGCTATCGTTCGTACGATACGAAATCGATCGTTATCAATGTATCTAGAAACTGTTGCAACGGGAAGAAAAATCGTAGAGTCGTAGAGTTTGCGAGAACGTTGGCCGAGTTTTCCATCCGACGATTAATTGCTCGCGAAACGAATCGCTCGATGTTTAATTAACCGTGACGCGACGTGAATCTTCGACCCGGCTACAGATATACTCATTTCATCGAACTCATCCTCTGTGCCTGGTGGAATGAGCGTCTAATAAGCGTCTGACAATTGCCTTTAGCTCGATGCACTTGAAAGAATGCATGAGAAAAGAGGAACGGAACGAAACGCACCGCCTGCATGTTGACGCAACAAAATCTACGTCTAATTGTTCTTTCAGGACGAAAACGGACCGCGTTCCATGTGTGAACGCGACACGGACCATGTTTGTCCTTCGATCATCGCCTGGCCATCGTCATCGACGACGAATCGTACTTTTATTTCGATAGACTTTGCTGCAACGCACACGTTCGCGGTACATGGGAAATTAGGGAAAATGGAAGACAACGGTTTCACGTCGATAGGTTTCGTCGCCAGTTCTCGCTGAAAACTAGCGACGATACTTGCACAAATTATTGTCGGCGTTACGTTTAGTCCTTTGGTGACGACATCTTTTTCATTGCGTCGCTTCCGAGACGAGGAAATTTTTTTATCTGCCACGTGCAGAGTTTTCTGTTTTCTAACTGCGCCGGTTCTCTACAGAGCAGAGCAAACTTTGTTACTTGTCGCTGGTTAATTCTCGTTTTGTTTCTCGATATGCAGCACCAAGGCGTAGTTCGAAAATAACGGTAGGTTAAAAAGTAGGTCAAAAGTATGGAAAAATAGTACTTCGTTGGAGATTTAGATTTCGAGAAAATCAATTTCGAACGTAATCTGCAACGTTCAGCCGCGTAGCTAAAGTATCTTCTATTAGAACTCTGTCAAAATTGCCTAAAATTAGGAATATCAGATTTTTTCACGATTTTGTGGAATTAACGTAGACTTTTATCCGCGCAGAAGGATGATCATTTAGTTGGATTACGCTTGATCACACCGTTTTAATTAAAATTCTCTGTGCGTAGTATATTTACGTGTGTAACACGTTACAGGTAATTGCGTCGGTGAAATTTGAAAAAGTTGATGAAAAATCTCTGTTTTCTCCACTTTCTATCTATTTGTATGCAAAGAATGATCTTTTGAACGCGTGACAATAATTTTCGCCGCATCTTGAGTCTCTTTTTTTCGATTTCACGTTCAAACAATTGAATCGACTGGAATAGAAAATTTCGATCGTTGAATTATCGAAAGGGAAAATTTACTGAGACGCAGGGAAACTTTAAAACGCTGATTTTCGTTTCGCAGTTAACTGAGCCGTGGGAAACGCATTGGAAAAACATGCGAACTAAGATAAGCTCGACTTTGAAACAACAGAGAGAAAGAATTAATTGGTTGAAGTAGAATCGAAATTCTGGTCGTTAATTAAAATATTTAGCCGTTAATTAAGACATTTAGCTTTAGCTTATATTAACCACGTATTAAATACGATACACGTACTTTAGATAATCCCTGTTTAATACTGCAACAGTCATTCATAATACTTGAATCAGTTATCAAAGTTACGAGAACAAAATTTCAGATTCGCCGAACGACTGGCCTAATTAGCTAATAACTATCCACATTATCAAACCGCTATATTTATTACGGTATCTTCGATAGCCTGTATAATTTACGTATTTTAATTTGTTACGAGAATAGAATATCGCGTTCGCTGATGATGGATCGACCTAATTAGCTATTAATTATCGAAATTATCGAAACGTCGTTCGTACCAGGTATCCGTAATCCTACGTTCTATGCATTTTATTTCTACGCTTGAAATCATCGAACACTTTATTTTCTCAAATTAATGTTTGTAACGTGGACGAACGCGAATGATCTATCTTCCCAAGATAGGCGCAACGTCACCAGCGGATCAAACGTAACGCGGTGCTGTTTCAGCTATTTCCAACTCGCCGATAATTTCAAATTCGATCAGTCGTAAGGGAGGACACTTTGCCGAAAAGAAACGGGGAAGGAGGAAATTGTAACGCAAATGACAAAACGAACGAACATTCGGAGGAGCCAGAATCTTCGTTCGACGCCGCGCGAACACTGTGCATACAGAATAACGTGACTCGTAGGAATTTAGCGTCGTTTCCATCGCAACGAGCGACCGTTGAAAGCGGCTAACCTAGTTGTTAAGCGGAATAACAGGCCACGAAACGTCGCTGGGTCATCATCGTTTTTTCAGCTATGGCAGGAGTGCATAAGGTTATCCGTGCATCGGCGACCAGTGCGAGAACATCAAAAGAAAATTTGGACATGCAACCTCGACGTTCCACTAACGGCCATCAGTTCAGCTTGTCTCACGATCGTTTCACCTGTATCTACACGTACATTGCGTACACGTACCCTCACACATTCCTACCATACATCTATATATATACACATAAACATACATATACAATGTGTTACATGGAAAGACGTACACTGTCCCCTTTTTGGTTCTCTCACCTCGCGAGTAAGCTCTGTCTGTCTCTCTCTTTCTCTCTCTTTTACTCTACCTCTACTACCCTTCTTTCTCTCTCTGTCTTTCTCTCTAAATTCTCGTCTACGAAGCTCAGGGTGTAGCAATGGGTCGCGTAACCACGACACCGATATCGTAACTCTTGCACAGCTGCAGCACGGTGGGGCTCTGGGTAAGAAAACACGAAATAACTTTGAATATACATATATTTCTCGATTACTCGGCTACCAGTGTGCCAAGTTTCCAGCGCAACGAACTCCACAACTCCTTCCAGTCAGCTGTTAACCGCCATAGAAAAACACGGCGCAACTGTTTCATTGCGAATCCAACGACCATCGGTCCACGTTCTTCCGCGTTTGGTACAACGTAAACGTTCCGCAGTCGCATCGATCTCTGATGACGTTCTCGAAGAAATCGAGTCGTATAGTACGCTCAGTACAACCATCATCGGATCGAAGGTGATGATGTTTCACTGGCAAGCGATTTCTACCACGTTGCATTCTGCTATCTTTTATCGCGCAGCTTCAGACTTTGTCGACTAGTCCTCCTATCCTGTAAATTGAACGGATTCTAAGGCAGCAAATATCGTTGGAAAATTTTGTGTCGAATCGAGGAAATTCTGTTCCTTACAATTAGTTTCTTGCCACCAAGAGTCAATGGATCGATTTATGGGCTGATGTTTGGAAATTAATAAATCTACACGTAGATGCACCTGGTAATATAACAGGAAGATTGAGAATGTTGCAGAGTTATCCAAATAAAGCTTGGAGCTTTCTAATTATATCGTAATTAAAGGAACTCCACTTGCTACGAAATTACACTCGAAAACTGTAATACAAAGCATTTCTAGCAGCAGATCCAATTATTACCAGTGCTTCTATTGTATAAAGTTCTACATTTGCACGTGTAGCTCGAGTGAGCTCTGTATATTATAATCGAGCGTACAGTAACCGAAGAAATTCTGCTCACCCAACGCGATATTTCGATCAACGGTATCCTAGAAAAATTCAATGTCTGTTTCTTCGCGAACAGTTACGAGTCGAGAATATCCACTTTCTAAATTTCCTCGGCGATTTTACCGCGTCACCTGGCTCATGCCATCGGCTGTTACATATTTTTCTGATTTCACATTTCCCACGATCTAAAAATCTTTAAAAAAAAAAAAAAAGTCCAGTTCTCTGTCCGCGTGCATCGAATTTTGGAAATCTGGTTTCACAGAATCGTCCATCGTATTCTCTGATCCATAAATAGCTATCAATCTTGGGCCCAAGTCCAATTTCGCAGTCCTCTCTTGCAAGTTGCTTTCTCTTCTCGCAAACTGTAGCTATTTCCTTATCCTCGTCCTTTCTTTTTTTTCTGTCACGTCGCGGAAAAATGTCGAAGGATCCACCGCCTGGCAGATAGATTCGATTTTCTTGTATAGACAGAACCGGGATAACGTAGACGCCCGAATGCATGAAGATGCTGAAGATATAAATTTCGAGCGCCACGGTCAAAGTACTTTTAACAAAAGGCAACGTTATAGGCCATGGCATAGTTCCTTGCGGTTATGCATCCACCTATAACGTTGCGCATCTAGCTGGAAACTTGCAGCTTACACGAAGCAACTTGCGGTTGCCGCAACTCGCCAGGAACTTTACTTCGACAGCTCCAGGCAAATGCAGGCACAGGCAAGTACATGGAAAGCCGCACCGAGGGTGCATCGTGACACTGTTAAGGCGAACATCGTATGCTCCCCTTTTGCACTTTAGCCAGGCGAAAGGTCGTTTGTAATACTTTAAACGAGAAAGCTTCGAACTCTTTAAATTCTTTGTCTTTGGCGCATAAATCACCCGCCCTATGGTATCTCTTGTTGTTGCCGAGAATTATTCTACGGACGTGACCCACTTCTGTGAATGTGTCTGACTTTCATTTTCCCAATATGAATATATGTTTCATGCCGGGAAATTCCTACAGAGGAATTTTCTGCAAACAGAAAAATATATATCAGGAAAGTCGGCAAGTTGGAGGAGAATGTTGTTGATAGTCATCGGTGATATTTAGCGTCAGTTGCAACTGCCTGAAGAAAGTGGCTTCTTACGAATCATTGTTTCGATGATTTTCATTCTTGCAACGATCGACGATTCGATTGTAACTATCGTTCGAGTTTCGTAACTCTTGGAAAGGTGGTTTGTCTGAGAAAAATTTTCACAGTCGGAATTGCTGGTGTTCTGTCTCGTAGAGAAGAGGTTGAAGTTAAAGTGCGTAAAATAAAAGTAAGTTATATGTAGAATAACAATGTAATAAATATTCCAAGGTACCATTCGACATCTTTAAACGTAATTCTAATCCGGTAGTTTCGTAAAGAGCGGTTCCACTCTCATGAATATTTATTGCCAACACTTGGCTTTTATACGTTCAAATTTGGAAGATATGTAGCTGTCGTAAATGTAAATCCTAAAAATGTACTGTACATCCATTTCGTCGTGAAGTACCACGTTACTTTATTTTTCTACCATCTATACAGGATATTGAGAGATAAAATTCCAAGACTTTAACGGCTTGCTGTAACTGCTACGGCCAATGTAGGATATTTCATCGACACAGAATGTAAAGGATATGGTAATTACAGAAACGAGAGGAAATATCGTAGCACGGTGAAAAAAAGGCTTTTGTTAATATAAAAATTATTATCGTGGAACAGAGAGTAATTCGACGTGATTTGCAGCAATTTTGATACAGCAATGGCTTGGTGCAAGAAGTGGGCAGTGCCATATTTTTGCAAAAAAGAACGATACAATGGTGTATATTCTATATAAAAAGCGACAATTTCAGATTCTATACAGAAATGATTATAATATCTATGCAGGCAGCGTAAACATTTTTCAGAAAATAAATTGTCTACGAAAAATGTGAAAAGTAAAAGACACGAATATCTTTGATTCTCTCTTCTTGTATTAAAAAATAAATTTGAAAGAGCAGATAAAGATCGACATTGGTACTTTTTGCATCAAGCCACAGTAAAATATACTAATTACACATATACTTGCAAACATTCTGCTTGTTTCATTTATTTCGTTATTGCAATAATATTTTTCTCTATAAACGTATGAACGAAACTTTTCAAATATTCTTTATCAGAAGATAGATTAAACTGACAGTTTGCATCGATAGATATCGATTGATTTTTTCAGTCCTCTCGGCAATAGCTGCAGGCTTTTCAGCCTCGCACTTTGTCTTTTAATACCCCGTGCACGATATATATTATACGAACGCAATTAACGAGACTTGGATCGAATTCGTAGCAATCAGTTTCGATTGCAGTTATCGCGTACCTGCGAACCTTCGTTGCTAATTTCTATCGACATATTTCGAGCTACGAATCAATCCACGAGTCCTATCTTATCAAACTTAATCCGGCGGTTCCTCCAAGAAGTAGACGTTGCACTATGACAGCTGACAGGGCTTGATATTAACGACACCCAGATACATCTCTATTCAGCAGAAATTCACATAGATCGAATAACGTAATAAGCTTGCTGGCAGATACTCCCTCGTGATCATGATGTATATGCCAGCACATAAAACAGGATACTTATTTAGCTGGTTTTTCTCAAGAATATCGTGTCTGTTCATCCGTTCTTGTTTCATGGTTATCTCGAAAGCGTAAAAGATATATTATACTTGGAGAAGCATATGGAATATAAATGCAACTCCTTTGGTTTCCCAATGTTACGCCTTGACTCTTAATGCATTAGCTTGAAAAGTATTATATATTCCTAGCATCTACTTATAGAAAAATTGATAAACACATGGCTAGTGTTATTATTATTGGCTTGGTAATTGCGAATAATTCAGCATCGCTGTTAATAATCTTCCTTCCACAATTTTCTATCTTCATAATCCTCGTATAATCCTGATGCTTCGCTGATGTAGTCTGTCGGTTATTGAGTCACAAAAATAGTATAGTAATTATTCTTCCAACCTAATGTCCAATTTGATATTTATAATATGAATTTTCCACTTTGAATGCGACGGTCTTTGTTATTTAATTCCGTCGTGCTCCATTTCTATTTTAATTCGTCCACGTACTTTCGTTCGTCCGTTGAGTAGGCAACTAAGTGATTGCGGGTTTTGTCGATACCAGCCAATGACAAAGTCCGCAATCACTTAGTTGCCAATCCAATATAACTGCGAATAATTCAGAATCGCTTTTAATAATNTTTCTATCTTTATAATCATCGTACAATCCTGATATTTCGCTGATGTAGTACCAATTATTAAGTCACAAAAATAGTATAGTAATTATTATAGTAATTATTCTTGGAACTTAATGTTCCGTTTGATATTTATAATACGAATTTCCCATTTCTATTTTAATTCGTCCACTTACTTTCGTTCGACTGTTGAGTTGCCAACGCAATACAACTGCGAATAATTCAGGGTCGTTTTTAATAATTTTCTATCTTTATAATCATCGTACAATCCTGATGTTCCGCTGATGTAGTACCAATTATTAAGTCACAAAAATAGTATAATAATTATTATAGTAATTATTCTTCGAACTTAATGTCCAGTTTGATATTTATAATACGAATTCCCCATTTCTATTTTAATTCGTCCACTTACATTCGTTCGACTGTTGAGTTGCCAACGCAATACAACTGCGAATAATTCAGGGTCGTTTTTAATAATTTTCTATCTTTATAATCATCGTACAATCCTGATGTTCCGCTGATGTAGTACCAATTATTAAGTCACAAAAATAGTATAGTAATTATTATAGTAACTATTCTTGGAACTTAATGTTCCGTTTGATATTTATAATACGAATTTCCCATTTCTATTTTAATTCGTCCACTTACTTTCGTTCGACTGTTGAGTTGCCAACGCAGTACAACTGCGAATAATTCAGGATCGCTTTTAATAATTTTCTAACATTATAATCATCGTACAATCCTGATGTTCCGCTGATGTAGTACCAATTATTAAGTCACAAAAATAGTATAGTAATTATTATAGTAACTATTCTTGGAACTTAATGTTCCGTTTGATATTTATAATACGAATTTCCCATTTCTATTTTAATTCGTCCACTTACATTCGTTCGACTGTTGAGTTGCCAACGCAATACAACTGCGAATAATTCAGGGTCGTTTTTAATAATTTTCTATCTTTATAATCATCGTACAATCCTGATATTTCGCTGATGTAGTACCAATTATTAAGTCACAAAAATAGTATAGTAATTATTATAGTAATTATTCTTGGAACTTAATGTTCCGTTTGATATTTATAATACGAATTTCCCATTTCTATTTTAATTCGTNCCACTTACTTTCGTTCGACTGTTGAGTTGCCAACGCAATACAACTGCGAATAATTCAGGGTCGTTTTTAATAATTTTCTATCTTTATAATCCTCGTACAATCCTGATGTTTCGCTGATGTAGTACCAATTATTAAATCACAAAAATAGTATAATAATTATTATAGTAATTATTCTTCGAACTTAATGTCTAGTTTGATATTTATAATACGAATTTCCCATTTCTGTTTTAATTCGTCCACTTACATTCGTTCGACTGTTGAGTTGCCAACGCAATACAACTGCGAATAATTCAGGGTCGTTTTTAATAATTTTCTAACTTTATAATCATGGTACAATCCTGCTGTTTCGCTGATGTAGTACCAATTATTAAGTCACAAAAATAGTATAATAATTATTATAGTAATTATTCTTCGAACTTAATGTCCAGTTTGATATTTATAATACGAATTTCCCATTCCTATTTTAATTCGTCCACTTACTTTCGTTCGACTGTTGAGTTGCCAACGCAATACAACTCAGAATGATTCAGGATCGCTTTTAATAATTTTCTATCTTTATAATCATCGTACAATCCTGATGTTTCGCTGATGTAGTACCAATTATTAAATCACAAAAATAGTATAATAATTATTATAGTAATTATTCTTCGAACTTAATGTCCAGTTTGATATTTATAATACGAATTTCCTATTTCTATTTTAATTCGTTCACTTACTTTCATTCGTCTATTGGGTTGGCAACTAATTGATTGCGGGTTTTGTCAATACCATCCAATGGCAAAGTCCGCAATCACTTAGTTGCCAACCCAATATTATTTCTTAACTGTGTTGCATAGTTTTCGTCATTTGGAACGCGATAGCGTTTTCCTATGGAATCAAGGGGTTTCCCAAATTTGAAAAATACGCGGGGCAAATTCTCGGTGGACGTTGTATGATTTCTTGCCTGAATATTGTGTGCAAGTTGCAAGCAGAAAATATCGAAAGCTTCGCTGTTTGTTGAAACGAAAGCTGCATTGGAGTATAGAAATTTGAGAACCAGCGGGATTAAAATAGAAGCTTGGAAAATACGAAGAGGAAGGTAATCTTGCCTGGAATATTTTTGCCTGTTTTACCTGTCGAGAACGTTGTTTTCGAGAGAGATAGCGTCAGTCAAACGTTAGCGATATAGTAGGCCGTAACGAAACGATTTCGTTGCATCCTGATTTTATTTCGGCAGCGGAAATAAGCGGAAAATTGGAAATCACTAACACAGTAAATCGTGGATTGTCGTTTTTGCGCCGCAGCGACAAATATATTTCACTGTATAAACGCAGTAGAAAATAAATTATCGTCTAACTAGAATATCCCATAAAATATGCATTCTATCGGAAACGTTGTCCCTCCAATTTCTATTTCTCAATCGTTATAACGAAATTGAAATTTTCAAAATGGAAAAATAATGCGTATCGTTGAATCATGAACTTTGGACGATATATTAAAAATTTCTTTTTACAAATTCAATTTATCGCCATATTTTCTACGCTTTGCTTTGCTAAATTATCATCGAAACACAGATCGATAAGTTTATTTAGAATATCCTAATCTTGTTCTTTGTAAACTATGTCGTAATTCTTCTGAATTTGCAAATTTCTTATTACAGCGTATATTTGTAAAAATATCTAAAACATTCCATCGTTCGATAATATATTCATGAAAGGTATCTACATCATAAAAGGTTGTCCGAAAGTTTCTTTCGTTTTATTTATAAAGAAATAATAGATGTACACCGTCTTTTCTTTTATATTATTTCATCGAATTATGTATGATCCATTTTGTTCTATTGAAACAATATGCATATTGGAGTAGTATCTATATAAATAAAAGTTTCTTTCGTTTTATAAGGAAATAATAAATGCACAACGTCTTTTGTTTTATATTAGTTTATAATATTTTATAATCAATCGATAATACAATGAATCAAGTATGATCCATTTTATTCTATTGAAACAATATGCAAATTGCAATAATTTAAAACAAGAAATGTTGCGCGTCTATTATTTCTTCATAAAACAAAAGAAACGTTTGGGCAATTTAATATTAACTAAATACCTGTACATAAAAATTCATCAATTTTGTCGATTAAAAGAATCTCTGACAATTGTAATTAAGGTAAATAAATGTAAAGCAAATCCGTTTACAATTCTACGCTTAAAGTAATCGAAAAAGTAGTTCAACAAGTAAACGTCACATCGCCTGACCAGACCATTAATAACAATCACCATTAATGGCAATTAATATATAATATACATATATAAGTAAAAAAGAAAATTATAGCAAATTTCTAAGCCTATTTCATGGGCTGCAATTTGTAATTGTTGACTGAAACAAAAAACCAAGAAAGGATTAAATCATTATATATTTTTCTTCCGGCTGAAGTAAAAAAGTTCGTCAAAAAATTTATTCAAATAATTGTTACAGCATCTTAAAGTTTATTTCTCTTTTAATACCAACGTTATAAAAAAATAAAGGTCGTTTTAGCCTTTTTAACCTTCCAACGAGATCTAATTTCTTCCAATATGAATGAAGCATTTGGCCGAATAATATCGCCTTGGACCTCGGTGACCGATTCGTCTAGGGATCGCGAGGAATGCGGTTTCAGGATGAATCCTCGACCGGTGCAACCCTCGGTGGAACAGGTCGTCCAACCTAACCTTGGCTTCCGACACGTACCATCCCTTGCATTTCCCTTCGCTAACAACGTAACTAACTTGTGGCCCTGGCTAGTATCCCTCGAATCTGCCACGAGCTGCGCGACTACCTCGTCCCACCGCGTCGTCTCGAGTGAAATTGATCTGAAACCGGGGATCTAGCGCCTAGTATCGTGGCACAGAGGTTACGTTGCGGCCCGATCAATATTCCAAAGTTGGACAAACCGACCGGTTTCTTCGACAAATTCGGCAAACGTTTCGGTGGGAGTTTCTTTTTATTTTGGGAAAATAGCACGGCATTATTTAAGGCCGAGGCGGCCAAATTTATCGAAACGATGGATTTCCTTTATTTTGCCAATATTCATAGGCTGTTGGGAAAATTAACGTCGATTTTTAACGAAGATGAATTCGTGGATTTCGAGTGATTCACAGAGTATGAAATGAAATTAAGGGGGTGTCCTGAATTAGAATGTTCAACAACAGCGTCTTTTTGTGATTTTTTTTAGAAGGGAAAGAGAGAAACGAAGTTATTGAATTTTGAGGTATGGTTTTATATATATTTAACGAATGCAAAGATATTTTTTTTTAAGTAAAAAAGAAAATTGTAACAAATTTCTAAGACTATTTCATGAGCTGCAGTTTGTAATTCTTGGCCGAAACAAAAAAACAAGAAAAGATTAAATTATTATATATTTTTCTTCTGCCGGAAGTAAAAAAGTTCGTCAAAAAGTTTATTCAAATAATTGTCATAGCACCTTAAAGTTTATTTCTTTTTTAAACCCGCCAAAATGTTTAATTTCGCGTTTCCTTCCGCCGTTGTTTATAGAATATTATAAGCAAGCGATGTAAGAAAAATGTTTCCTCCGACGAGGCATTTGACACTGAATTTTGTGTTAATTGAGCTTAAGCAGCTGTTTAAAAAAATAATATTCTAACTCTGCTTTCGTTGCGTAAGCTGTGCAAGCATCTAGTTTCATTTTCTGGCGACAAATTGAAACCTAAGGGCGCATGAAGCTCGTGTGATGTGACGAAAGTTGCTCTAATCGATAGCCCAAAGTCGGTAGCTGTGGTGCTTTTCCTAAGGCGCGATGCGCTTTACTTATTAAGCGTCAAAAGCTGCACGAAGATTTTTATTCGACGGTTAAATCTCCTGTGATCGGATATTAAGAATAAAGAAGGCAAAAATCAATGAAATACTTCAAATATAACATCCACGTACTTGGCATATGCAAATTAAATATAAGTATAACGTATACGAGTTAAATTTCGGTTCTACAAAAGAGAGTTTTAAAATAATAAAGCAATTTTATTTGCTCGTTTGAAATGAAACATTCTCAAAATAACAGAGAAATGTTCTATTTGATTTTTGCATTAAATAGGCGTTCTCTTCTATATAAATGTTGCTTTCAAATATTTCAGAAAAATATATTACAAATATTTTTGTTGTTCTCTACAAAATTTCACGAATCTATCAGCTGGTTCGAATTTTTATGTTTTATTACTGTTTTTACATATAGAAATCATTAACACGAGAAAATAATAATAATAATTAAAAAAAATGAATCTGATCTTGGTTCAACGATTGCAACAAATATCGGCGATTAAATTTCTCTAGTCGTATCAATAAAAATGGAAATCCGCATAAACGTGCACAATTAAGGCTACTTTTTATCATTTATAACGGATATTGTAAAGCGATAATTTAATTCTTGTTAGTTTCAGAATTGAAAATGCAGGATTTAATCATCCTTTATTGTTTCCGAGAATGAAACGATATTTCGCTGGTTATATCCAGTCGGAGAAATTATTTTCTAGCCGGTAAAAGGAATTTTTTATCGCTCGCTACGTTTATCAGATTCTCTTGGCCGCGCCAAATAACTCGACGTGTTTAAATACGCGGCAGTAAATCTATCATTTCTAACTGATACGCCGGCCCTTTATTTTTTATTGCAAACGGTCAAACGGTATTTCATCGCAAACAACTAGTTGCAGCAATTATTTTCCCTATAGCAGAAAGAAATCTTTATCTGCCGGTGAATTTATCAGGCTTTTTTCGCTCCGATTAATTCGATAAAATTGTTTCACGGTTAAAAAGCAAATACATTGCTTACCATTGGGAAAATCGTTTCTCACCATAACGACCATCATATTAAATAGTATCTTCTTTAGTATTTATAATACTTTCGTATCATCCTTGCCATTCTCATAGAAGAGAAATCATTCCAAAAAATAATTGGATCATTTCCTGTAGATAAATTCTCTGCGTTAATGTCATTTACATAATACGATTTATAATTAAACGGTAAAATCGACAAGTATAACCAACTACATGTAACCTACACAGACTCGTAAAGGTATTCGAACACTTTGGACTACACAAAGGATATAACCTAGCAAACACGAAGATGGTACCCCACATGCTATAATCTATTTTCCTAGGCAATAGATATAACAATTTACCAAATGTCCTTCTGGACAAATTGTCAAACAACAATTAAATAATAAAAAAACTTTAGACTCTGCTTAACCCCTTGGCCTACGCGCTATCTGCCGATCGCGCGAGCCATAGTTTTTTTTTTATTATTTAATTTTTACTTTACAATTTGTCCAGAAGGACATTTGGTAAAATATATCTAAGTGAGTAAAAAAGAAACAAAAATAAAAATATAGCACGTGGATGGCTACTCCCAGCGGGGTACCATCTTCGTGTTTGCTAGGTTATATCCTTTCTGTCGCGAGCCATAGTAAGCAAGAAGATCGGTCGTGCGCTGTGCCATTTATCTGTTCAGCCGTGTGTCCGAACCATGTATATTTAGGGACTACAAAAGGAACTGTGAAATAATAAACAATATTCGAGGACAAATATTGTTTTTAAGACGTCTAGGGCGTAATCATCAGTTAACAAAAACAATTTATTATTTCAAAGTGGATAATGAATCAATAGCAATTTGTACATTACCACGAGCCAGACTCGTGGGTTCCGTTTATGGCACAAATCCCTTACCATGAGTCTTGCTCCTATGGGCCAAGGGGTTAAGAACATACTGTGTTCGTTCCATGAAACACTTTGCAATTTCGTTGGTTATTTAATATTTTAAGCTCGTTACTCTATGTATCTCACAGAGATCAGAAAATCTGATTGCTTAATAATTGATCGATAATTAATAATAATATTTTGTACAAACATGCTGAAGATGGCTTCCACGCAGTACAGGAATTTCTTACGGAAAACACGTTTGCCATTTCTCTATAGATTCTCAGACGGTTTGGAAATAATGGTAACGGTAGTATGTCTCGTTGCATACGATTGAAATGTTTAGACGTTTTACACAACGTATACAACGGGCGCATGAAAATTGTTTATAGCGAACGGAGCCAACGTATACAGCCAGCCACAGTGTTACGCGATATGTAACGTGGAATTCAGCTTGGCAGTGAATTTCCCTTGGAGACGAGGCGTCTTAAGGCAAAGATGACGCCATTTCGTTCACGCAATAACGTCATGCTTTCTATAATCCCTGTGCACGGTACACGCGAGCCGATACAGCCAAGGGACACGAGGCATGTTTTCGCTGTGATGTCGTGCGGATATTCCTCTATAGATCGCTCGATGGATATTCACCGGAAACGCTATATGAATATTTAACGAGCGACTGGTAACAAGGCGACTGATATAATATGCTGGCGAATCTGCAGCGAAATTTCGCAGCAACGCGGATAAATAGCAACCAGGACAATGGTGTGCGATGTCTTTGTTCGGTTTCGATTTTTTTTTTTTGGAAAAGCTCCTGCGTCCTGTAGTTTAAAAACAGACAGTTTAAAGGGTTTAAAGGTATCGTTGCTCCAAAGCAATTTATATTCATTTAGATTTTATTTATCTTAAATTAAATCCTGCCCTATTGCATCAAATTATTATGAAAGAAGCTTTTGAAAAATCGAGTATCAGGAAGATTTGTAATAGACGTAACGAAACCTCGTTATCCACTGCAACGAGTAATTAGAATATCAGCGTGAATCTTCCACGTGAATTTAAATTTAGAACAAGCGACGCGAAAATTGCTGTTCTTCTGTAAGATAATTATCCGCAATTTTTTAAATATTTCACTCACGCGTCTAAAGAAACAAAATGTATTGAAGAAGTGAAACCATTTGAACCCTTCGCTTATTTCTCCATTTAAAGCTATCTATCTCTTTGATTTCGAATCTTGTACAATTTTAAAACAGCTCCCTTTTCCCTGTCGTTTACGTTCCATTCTATGTAACGTACAATTTAATCATTGCGATGTATGATGGAAATTTCTCGTTCTAAATACAAGTACACAGTTTTGCTGAAATGCCGTCAATTTTCTATCATTTTCGAAAGGGAAAATTCCAAAAGAAAACGTTCTATAGATTCGCAGTTTCTGCGCGACGATCGTTACATGAACGTGAATCAGGTTTTGAAGCTGGCTATGATCTCTGCTTTAATAATATGATTTGAAGACAATGGCATCTATGGTTTTATCCAAATCGTAGCCACGAAATCTCCTCTCCCCGGCTACTTCAGAATTTTTACGACCCATAAAGCGATACATCGTCCCATAAGACTAACGTACACGCGCCACTCTTCTTTCGTAAATCTTCACAAAACTCGAAACGCTGGATAACCAAATGTTTACGACTGTATCGACACTGCGAACGATCCTTAGATCCATGCGAATTGCCTGTGAAAATTATGCAAACGCCTTCGTATCCTGGCGAGGTAAAGTGTTTACCGTTGATCGATAGACGAGGAAGGATTATCTTCTTAATGGTCAAAGTATGAGCAGGCTGAACCGCGAGGATCGCGAAAGATATCGCGATTTTCTAAATACGCAGGGTGTACGCGAGATTACGTGAAAAACAATTTACTGCAATTCAACCCATTTGCATCATGGCCCCTTAAGGGGCCATTTGAAGGCATCAGAACATTCAACCGACGTTCAACTGGTCCCCATCACGCAATGACATCCGAATTCTTCGTGGAGTTCATCGAAAATTTACTGTTTAAAACCATTGGTAGACAATGTTACCTCGCAAACATCGCGTCTTACATTCTTCATAACAGAGGAAAAAAGTAAAAATTATTTATTCAAAAAGGAAATTAATTAAAATTACACAGATCGTGTGATAATCCGCGCTTGGATGCAAATGGGTGAAATAGCAAATTGTTTTTTACAATTAAACGCATGACGAGCGTGCTCGTCGTAACGCAAAATATTGCCATTTCTTCGTGGCGAGTGGAAACTCGTGGAAAACGAACAACCAGACGGTTCACGCTGAATAGCAGGAGCAACGGAAAGGATTAGAAGAAAGTGACTGGCGACTGATAGTTTCGTACTGTCGCTGTTCCCTAAACCACCTCTGAAGACCAGTGTGTTTACAACCGCTTCAAAGTAGCGCTTTATTCGGTGGAAACTCGTTCTTTGAATTATCCGTCTCCTGTCATCCTTTTCACGGATTAAGCGTATCCCACGGGATAAAGGTCCTTGCGGTTCGCCACGGATCCGGTGCCACTACCACCACCAAGCAAGAAGAATTTCTCTACCCCCATAAGCAAACCCAGATCGGGTCTCTTTCGTGCAAACTCCACATCAAACACGAACATCGACTACCTGTTCCACTGGCAACTAGGTAATTGAGAGAGAGGTATTTGGTTTTCTGCTCTAATTAGAGCACTTGGGTTCGAGAAAATTGACGAACATCGACACTTGCATTCCGTTTTTGTTCCTCGCTCGATTCTCCAGCTTTCGCTAATTACGTTGAAAAATTTGATCCGCGTAGCCGTTGACTCGCCGCCAATTTTCCCCGTTAATTAGATCGCCTGCAGTTCCACGCGTTTACGAGATGGATATAAAAGTACACACACACAGATAATACATAGGACGTGGAAAATCGAAGAATGCTTGTAGAAAATATTGAACAAATTTTCTGTTGGAAAATCTTCCACGTTTCACTGTGGCATGGAACTTGAATGGAATTTCCCTTTCTAAATAGTTGTGCGATGGTGTGACCAGATCATCTCTATGAAAGTTTCTATATTCAAATTTTTCTTCGCGTAATGTGCACTACGTTGATGCACAAGTTTCCTTTCCTTCGGAAGAACCCGTTGCTCGCAACGCTCGCGCTGTTTTCCACCGGCAGTCATCGATACAAGACGTACAGAATTATAATTGTAAGAATATCCAGCAAGCGAGAGAATTATTTTTTAAATTGTAAAATATGAATTTCCTATCGCGTTTAAGCCGAACTCTCATCTGTATGAAAATCCTCGCAATCAGAGCTGCAGCATCCACGGCAGATGTCCGTCTCTAATTCTCCTGTTTCAAGCAAACTCGCGAGTCGCTGATTTTTACCACGATTATGGTATCCTCTTCCAGTTGAAAGCAGACCCATGATGCGACGATAAGAGACACGATATTCTGCTCGGAACGCTCGGACCACCGTGTAATTTGAATATCTCGCGATAGTGGAGATCTTAACGCGCGTCTTAATGTAAATACCGCGGGAATTTTCTGCAACAGACGTGGACTCGCATTGATAAGCCTCTCGAACAAACAGTAATTAACGGTAGCTCGCGAAAATATTCGAACAAGGTATTTGTAGAAGTCTTTTATTAATATACTATTGACCACGTGTTATTTACATCGTAACGAGGCTCCATTATCATAGTCATATTGGTCAATTTTTAAATAAATTTAAAGAAGTACACAGACGCTGCTAGGTATTTAACGAAAGTACACCTTTCGCGAGAATCAGCAACATCGTTGCGCAATTTATTTGGACAATTTGAACAGGTAAGCCGGAATATTTAGCGAAACGGTTTATGTTTACCAGTCTTTTTACCGGTTATAATTTTATTAAGGGTGGTAAGGTTAATTCGTATAAAAAGAATTTTTTGTGACGACACAGATAAAATTTCTTTGTTAAAATCAATAGTACATTAAAGTATGACATTCGAAGAATATTGTATAAAATTTTCACGAAGAAATATTAAAAAATACGGCAATGGCAGCAATTATTCGGACGTGTCTCGGAAAAACAAGTAGAATTGCGGTGCCCCTCGTAACTTAGTGCTGGATCATCTGAAATTAAAAGATCAAAGTTCATTCGTTAGATAATAGTTTTCCCCAGGTAACGCTGGGAGGGTTTTTCGAAATTTCAATTTTTCACTTTTTTGGAACACTTTGAAGGGAAAAATGCGATTTTTTTTTGCGAAGTTTTCGCGCTCCTCCCTTCAAAGTGTTCCAAAAAAGTGAAAAATTGAAATTTCGAAAAACCTTCCCAGCGTTACCTGGGGAAAACTATTGTCTAACGAATGAACTTTGATTTTTTGATTTCAGATGATCCGGCACTAAGTTACGAGGGGCACCGCAATTCTACTTTTCTTTCCGAGACACGTCCGAATAATTGCTGCCATTGCCGTATTTTTTAATATTTCTTCGTGAAAATTTTATACAATATTCTTCGAATGTCATACTTTAATGTACTATTGATTTTAATAAAGAAATTTTAACTGTGTCGTCACAAAAAATTCACAAAAACATGCCTTCTTTTTGTACGAATTAACCTTACCTCCCCACCCTTAAGTGAGCTTCGTTAAATTTATAGCAACTTGCGTGTATATTTTCGTTAAAAATTGTGCAAACTGATCTCTTCCAATTTTGTTACTAAATTTAGAGTTAGAAATTATTCAATTTTTCCTATGCGATCGTGCCAATGTCTTGTTACAGCGTTGCAACGACACAATGTGTTATATAAGACACGCGTTTATAGAAAATTTAAAAATGCGGAATCGCACAGAACGCGCGTAGCATAAAAAAATATAGAAAATATGCAAAGTATAATTCTATAGTATCCGATAGGTGAAACAATTTTCTGCCTTTTTGCTCACATTTTTCAAAATAAAATTTGCGTAAAAATCTATACGTAAAACACGCATGAAAGCTTCCTATGGGTAAACGTAGAAATACGGTACTTGCTCAGCTCGATAGCGAATTTCTGATCGGCTAATTTCTTTTATTTTTTTCACGTCGATGTTTCGAGCTAAGCAACGCAATTAAAATTTTCATCGAACGTTTCGTTCTTTTCGTTGCGCGTGAAATTCGTGTTGGCGGAAGACTTGGAAATTTGCATTGGAGAACTCGGGGCAGCGAATTTTCATGGAATTTTCAGACGAAAATTTCCCATCGGCGCTCTCGCGCGACATCCCACAATTCGAAAGATTTTAATTTCAACCTACAAATTCCTGAAATACTTGGAACGAAGGCACACAGCGATAATTCACGCCGCGTCTCGCGGTTTTGCCACTTTAATTAAACAAAGTCCTCGCTGGCAACCGCAACTATCCAAATATCTTGTTCACCGCGCAAGGATCGAGAACGAATTCCTGGCTGCTAAACAAGTCTTTATCAATTTGATCGTTCACCGTTGCTTTGTTCGATTTCCACTGCGCCCCGACACTCGTGGAAATTTCAAACTGAATTCCATGAAAATTTCTCGCGGTGTTGGACATTTTTTCCACTTTGAAATTTCAACAATTTTTCCGAATTTCTGGCTGAATTTTTCGGATAAATTTCTCGCTGCTTTATCGATCCTCAAGCTTGTTTCGGGCGATTTTTAATTCCACAAGTTGTGGCTGCGAGCTTCCAAAACTTGCATAATCAAATATTTCCAACGTTGATTTTAATACAGAAAACTTTTCCATCTGTCACTTTGCAAGCATCCGTCGATTCACTGCATCTATTTGTTGCATTCTCCTAGAAATTCCTTCGCCGATATTATCGAACTTAACATTTCCAAAATGTACAGCCATTCTATCTGCAAGTTTCTAATTTACGAAACCCATTAGCCAAGTACAGATGCGAAGTTTCGCTAATTTCCATTGTCTTGTCGGCAGAGTATCTTTGTTCTTGCAATCCTCCAAGCTTTCGTCGTTAAAATCTATTCGACATCTTAAATCCCAACGTATTTAATCGCATAAACTAACAGATAACGTGTTACTTTTCGAGGAAACGCACTATGCGTGGAATAATGAAATGCCATTATAGTTTGGGACGAATAAAAAATTACAGCAGACGATGGGGCGAATGAAACTGCATAATATCACAGAGAAACTGATAAACTTTTATATTTCAAACTCTCGGTAATAGTGAAAAATGACAAACATCTGAAACTTTGGTCTAATTGAAAAATGGTACAAAGTAGCGATTTTGTTGATAATTCGCGGTATTGCAATTTATCTTCGTTGCATAAGATTAAAGAACAAGTAGATAAAATTATTTTCTCGTACGATCCAATCAGACAGGAAAAATCGCAGCATAGGAACAATCGTCATAAATATCGATTCTGTGTCTTAAAATCAACTTGCAGTAGACGCGACAGTCGTAATCAACACACGCCACGTCTGTTCCTCTCTTCTTTTACCTTCGCAGAAAAATCGGCAGAAAAGGCAGGTTTTCCCCCGACATTAAAACCTAAAATTCCACGTGACATTTTCTATTTGCCGAACGTTTGCAAAGCGCTAGAATTAATATACCAAGGAATAGCCGAAGCGATTTGCTGCAAAGTTGCGACAAATTTTGTCCGTTTTGTCGAGCGTCTAAAATGCCAATTAAGTTTTCCACGTGGTCCGAGTTGCAAACTTCATAACGCGCAACGTGGAGAAACTGTAACTTCTGAAAAATAACTGACACGCTGTTCGTATAATCGTAAACTTGGCGCAATCTCATGCGCCAAACAATTACTATTACACGCAAAATGAACAATATTCCATCTGGTCGAAGGAACTTCAAACTGACGCGTATGATACGTTTGGAAAAATTGCTTGCTTCTCGAAAGGCTGAGAGCTCTCGTTGCGCGTTCTCGCCACGTGCGGACAAATTTCCACGTGGCTCGGCGCGTTCGCTGGTTGTGTCGATACTTTGCCATGAAACATTGGCCGAATCCGCGCGTGCACTCGGTTCGGTCACAGCAGCCAGCCTTTCGTGTCTCTGCGTAGGCAAAATTAGGAAGTCGGGATCGGCAAATTATTTATTTCGCCAAGTAATTTAACTTTTCTAATTGATCGTCGCACAGTTTCGCGGACCTGATTTGCCAAAGCTAAAGTGGCGAAGTGGGGGATGAAGGATCGGTTGACTGGAAAGTCGAAGGGCAAAGGGTGAAAGACCGAGCCGGTTTCGCCATGAAATATTCTGCTTTCCCAGCCACGACGAAGCACCACTTTGCGGTTCCGACTTTCCAGACGAATTTCTGAGGGCCGAGGGTGGAGGAACCACGCAAGCAGAGGCTTGGCGTTCGCTGCTGGAGTAGCTGCGCGAGCGGACAAGAGGAAGAGGGAGAGAATGGCCAGCCGGTCTAAACGAGATTTCTCATTGCCAGCTAATTCGAGAGATTTCACCGTGGAACGAGTTCTATGATTCATCGTGATGGTCCTCGAGGAATCGCAAAAATGGCCCGGTCTCGCCAACTCCTCTGCTGGCTCGGCCAGTTTATTTCTCAAGTGGACATTTGTTTCGTGAAGGATCCTCGCCTGCCTCGCTACTTTCCTAATATCTCGCCAACTTATTCGCTCGAACGCTTCGACTACACGGATTACACGGATAAGCGGTAGGATGATAGCGCGGTTGTTAGGTGAACGTTCACACGGACGTCTGAGTGACAGAAAATACGCTGGAAGCTTTCGATCATAATCGTCGTTGGGCCGCGGATGTTGACGCGTTTGGGGGAAATTTAAGACTTAGATATAATTGAAAATATATTTAATTTGACATTTAAAGGGGGGAGAGAAGATTTTCTATTCGGCAGATCTTGAGAAATTCTCAAAGCAGGCGAAGTAGCTCGGGTTGATAACGAAATACCCATCTTTGCGTTTCGAGTGTCGCAAAGATCTACGCTAAATTTGTCTGCTCGAAAGCATCGTAAACAGAATTGCAATTAACTCGGTTAATTGTTTAATTATATCGCGTTAAATTTTCTCGCTTGTTACCATCAATCGTAAGGCGTGCAAATGTACGTGACGTGATGGCAGCGACAAAAGGACACAACTCCTTTTCGTTGACCAATTTTCTACTAATTAACAGGGTAAGCAATTAATATGCACTTGAAGGAAGATAATGAGCTCGTTAAGAGAGCGAAGGGAATATTCCTGTTGACGATAGAAACCGAGTCGCTGGTTTAAGTTTTCCGCTGCCTCGGCTCTTCTTCGCGTTTCCTTTTCCCGGTTTCTTCATCTTCGCAGCGACACTTGAGTCGGCGATTCTTCGTCCTGAAATTTCCTAAGATCGAAGCGACGTAAAAAGAAAAAATAAAAATAAAAGGAGAACCGGTCGACTCGGTTTCACTTGCCATTTTCTTCCTACGCTTTTCGATTCCACTGGAATATTCGCTTTCTCGTTCTCTCTTTCAATAAACATATTTTACAAATTGATTTTATCGAATGCTATCGAACGAACGAACGCGAGTTTCGGAGGGTCTGATTCCATATTCAACGAACGGAAAGCTAAGCGAGTCGATTCTATTCGAAATAGAAGGAAAAATAAGAGGGGAAAAATGAAACGATTCTTGAGCCAATTTTTCGTTTGAATTCTGTTTATCTATTCGATGAAAATATACATTTTTCCACAAACGTTAGATGTCGCGTTGTATCTTTACATTTCAAAGAAAAACTACGTTTTTCTTGTACACATTTTACTACAAAATTATACATCGAATCAAAATGATTTTAATCTTCGTGATCGTCACGGCTACGCGTAACGTGATAACGCGATTAAATCCATTTTTTTAAATAAAAAAACTGATGCTTGGAATCGTTAGAACCTGCTCAATCATTTTGTTAGTTAACACACTCTTTATTTAATTTCTGAATTATAAATTAAATTAAGAAGAGCGTTCCGATCCGATAGGAAGATTTCCAACATCAATGCGCTGATATTTAAATAAAAATTGCAACATACGCGATGTATAATAACAGAATATATTATTGCTATTGTTATCTTAATACGAGATTTAGATCTGCAATTTGTTAATTTCGTAAAAAGCAAGTAAATAATGAACGCTGCTTTCAATTAATAATTCATTATTATTTTATACGCTTTGGTCAAATCCGGATATTATTACGATCAATCAAAGTGTCCAAATATTTGCGAACAACAGGAATCTTCAATGCTTACGAAGGATACGAAACGTTTATTTTACGGGAAACATGATTTCGACATCGGTAGATAATTTTATTGGAACGTTTTAGAAATTCGATATTTTTTTTTTTGAAGAATTTATTTTAAAACCGGTGGAATATATTAATGTCGTTGAACGTTGCGTTTGTAAAACTCGTTCGGAATTTCATTTCTTCCTCGTTTCCGCGTACTTATATCTCATATGAATATCTATCCCGCGAATTATATTATAAAATGTCTGTGTGTCACGCGCGATGAAATCATCCCTGAGAGATCGTACGTTTTAACCATCAAAAAATATTGTTTCTTCGATGAAATCTTGCGTCGTGAAATATTAACACGTTTCTATATTCACCTTTATTACACTGATCCATATCTACGTTTTAATTAAATTCAGCTATAAATTATAAATTAACAGATGCTTCTCACCCTGTTACCTCGGTTTTTATAAAATCTATTATCAATTCGATTCTTTGTCAATTTTACGCTGATCAATATTTTTCATTCTTCAGTTTCGTAAAAATACCTCGTTATATGTTCCATACCCCAAACTCGAAAAAGCTTCTTTCGCGCGAAAAGCGAGAAAATAAAGAACGATGAGTAAATTTCACAGTTTTATATTTTACAAAATAATTTCATCTCCGCTACGTTTTCGTTCCGTGCTATACGCCAAACGCGAGATAATTAAATATACGTGAAATACATCGAATACGACTACTCGATGTATCAGAGTACCTGTCAGAGTTGGTACACACGCGGCTACGTAATTTCAGCTCGCTCTTCTCAACAAACACGTACGAGGTTTTCTTTCGCCGACTAATTTTCCTGCCACCTACTATGGCACGATCGATTTGCAGAGTCGACTAATGAACGAACCGGTAAACACCGAGCTCTCCATTCCACGTTGGAATGCTCAAGGCGTCGAGGATTTCTCATTTTCAATCGCGTTTGCCTTCTCGTTTTCCGGCTTTTTAATCTCCCCAATGTTGTCGCAGTTTAATCGTCCGACAGCTATGTTCGCATTTCTTTAGCTCTCTCCCCTTCCCCCTCCACTCTCTTCCGGAGCCATGTTAATTTTTCTTTTTCCAAAGGAAATTTGCTCGCCGAACTTTATGCAAAAGTAAGTGGAAGAGTACCTAGCTGATCAATGAGAGACTGCGTTATAGGATTTCAAAGTTTGCTTTGCAGTAATTGGTCACTTGAGCGAAGAATAAATCACTTTGAAGATATTTCGAGCAATCGTGGCGAACTTATTATTTACGAACAAGGTATTTATTTGTTGTAAGTAAATTCTGAGACATTTTTACGAGAATCGCAACTTATTTCTCGCGCTTGCATTCGCTCAGTCGTGTCGCAACGATTTGTTTCGTACTATACGAACGCTCTCGCCCCTCAAAATGGATCCTTTCGATTCGTGAAATTTTGATAAATTCCATATAAGTCGATGGAATAAAAATTATTCCGAACGTTTTTATCGATTAAAAGCATTAAAATTTATTTGTTTATTTAAAAAATGATTTCGATACTGTGGTACAAATTGATAGTTGCTTCTACAGAAATGTCTATGTTTCAAAGCAAATTAGCATTCTATAATTTTTTACAAACTTACAAACGGTATTTAAAAAATGATCAGAAATTTGCTTTTTGTTATTTCGTTAAAGCTTGCATATTTGTGGTGTTCTAAGAACCTAACTTGGATCATCGTGTTTTCATAACTCGAATTTTCCCCAAAATTATATCGAATTGGATTATTTTAAGGAATTAACTTACATTTTTACGGGAATCGCAACTTATTTCTCGCGCTTGCATTCGCTCAGTCGTGTCGCAACGACTTGTTTCGAACTATACGAACGCTCTCGCTCCTCAAAATGGATCCTTTCGATTCGTGAAATTTTGTTAAATTCCATATAAGTCGATGGAATAAAAATTATTCCGAACGTTTTTATCGATTAAAACCATTAAAATTTATTTGTTTATTTAAAAAATGATTTCGATACTGTGGTACAAATTGATAGTTGCCTCTACAGAAATGTCTATGTTTCAAAGCAAATTAGCATTCTATAATTTTTTACAAACTTACAAACGGTATTTAAAAAACGATCAGAAATTTGCTTTTTGTTATTTCGTTAAAACTTGCACATTTGTGGTGTTCTAAGAACCTAACTTGGATCATCGAGTTTTCATAACTCGAATTTTCCCCAAAATTATATCGAATTGGATAATATCTTCGAGCAAGTTTCTTCGCTGTCGTTTCTCTGGTTTTCGATTTTATGAAAATCGATAACAAAGCAATTGGAAGATCTTCATATTTGACCGAATATCGTGCTATTATAAATCGATTATCAGTTTCGACTAACAGCTTTAAGTTTCTTAATTGTAACTCGTGGTAACTTGCTACTATAAGTTGCACCATGGAAGCCTGCAGGTTGCAACTTCTGAATTACGTCACTGCCGCTGTAACTGGAGCCGCGAGAACCTTAAGTTGCTGCAGTTTGAATTAAGTTGCATCTGTTATAATGGTGGAAATATCAGAAATAGCTTCTTAATTAGTTCAACATAGTTTGCAGTTGTTGCGCGACAACAGAGGCAGAAGAAAACATTTTGTTATATTAAATGCAACAATTTTCAACGCTGCCAACTGATATTTCTGCTAAAAATAAAAAGAGATACGAAAAAAATACAAGAAACGTGTTTGATGAAAAATCATTCTGATCGTGAAAAATTAACAAGTCCGTAAAATTAGTACGAGAAATTACGTATTTTATTTAATTAGATCGTGTTAATATCTAAAGATTACAAATATTAGTAAAAAATTATTAAGATTGTTAATATTTATCTGCTGCAAAAGATTGAATGTTGGAACCTTCACGCTTTGTCTTTATGTTCGTCGCTATGTTTTATTATTTTTATCATTGTTATTATCATTGCATTATATCGTTATCGATTATTACTTAGAATATTTCTTATTATAAATATTCTAACGTCCTTTGTTATCGTCGTATTCCAAAATCCTCGTCGTTCTTCTACACCGTCACAAAGTTTAGGATAAATGAATTTTACGCGAAATTTCACGCGTCATCGGTTAATTAAGTATAATAGAAGCAAGATTACTCGGAAGAATTTGAAATGCTGCTTTGAATTTGGAAGCACGTCGAACCGGTTAAGATATTCCTCGTTTCGAGGAAGCTGCAGAGGAAACACGTTCGATAAGATATGAACGCGTTGCAGAAAATTCACGAAGCCGGATGAAGGACTAACTTGCGCTGGCAGTTCCCGATATTCCCACAGGAGCTTCGTTTCGTTAGCGCGAAGCTCTGATACAGCCAACCGTCGACGTAATTTTCTTAGACAAATCTTTGACTTTGTGCGCGCGAGATCATCTCGTGCGGGCTAAGAAGAGAATTGTCCAGCAATTGGCAAGAAAGAAGAAGGAAAAATAATCGATATTTGTAGATTCGATGAGTATTGGAGGAAAAATGTAGGTTAAAAATGTTTTATTTTTACCTTGAAGATATACCATGGGTGCAATTTTTATTATATTCTGAAAATATGAGAAACAAGCTTTCGAACGAGCGCACACACTAAACGAGGATATAGCAATCCTATTGCAGTCTTTTTCAGTCGTTTGAAACTATAAACCCAACCCAGTCGTATTTTCCAACACTTAACAAACCTCCCAAGTTGCAGGAGAAGATAAAACGACGACGTTCTCAATAGGTGAAATTCTCAATAGGTAGAGATTTCCTTACCACGTTAAACATCGTTTCGCTCGTTAGAGAAGGTCGCGCGTGGAAAGACCAGATATTAATAAAAGAGCGAAGAGCTATAGCGTTAAACTGGGAACAAATGGAAAACGAAAGACGAGATGCAGAAGGACGTCGCAGCGAGGGCGAGCGCCACCGACCGAAGTTGTTTGCCAGTTGCTCGACAAGGATAGAAAATACCAGGCAAACAAAAGCAGCAAGAATAAATAATGAGTCTCGTTACCGTGAGTTTTCAAGCTGACTCTTCATCACGAAAATTGGCCTCGCTGTCACGGAGCTGCAATTACACTTGGTACAGCCCGCGTCGCGTCTCTCCCCGAAACCGCTCTGAATTCGAAATTACAAGCTGCCCCGTTTCGAAAGACAATCGGCCAACACAAAGGGCATTCGTTTCGCGCACAGCTTTCGGCTACTTATGCGGGACCTGGTGGACGAATAGCGGCGTCCGGTTCTTCCCGGCTAATAAACAAGAGATTTTCCAAAATAAACTTTGAACCGAAATAAAAAGACGTTGATCGAAGTAAAGTTGAAACAAAAGATGACTTGTTCTCTCGTTTTTCATGGATTTTGTTGATCCTACGGCAGAGATTATGTGAGTGATAATAGCAGAAAAATACCATGAAGTTCGTTGGGCTCCCTTAACGTAACACGAAGCAGTGTCAGACCAAGCGAATCTTTTTTTATTTTTCACGATTTTTCGTGACGTATTCGTGAGATGTTTGGGATTAGAACGAGACCAACCACGATATAATTTCAATTAGATTTATTTATGTGCGTTTCCTTATCGTTTATTAAGGTAAGCACATGAACATTGAATCATATTCGGTGTCTTGTTGGTCAGAAAAATGTGACGAACGTGTTGGGTAAAACGTTTCGTTGATCGGAAATCAAAATGAAGAAAGTTTGGTTTCCGAGTTAAAAAGAAATCACAGTATTTGTGTTTTATACGTTGCTGAACTCTTCTTTCTTCCTTCGTCGTTCGCTCGCGTTCTTCTCTCGTGCGTTGCACGTTTTGTTAAACTTTTTCTGTAAGGATTTTCTTGCCCAATCTCGCGGACTGATTTTCAGACCACCCTGTATACTCGAACACAGCTACGAGCTACCTTTCACTCTATGTATTTTACGCCGAAGCGATCAGGCTACTTTGTTGGTGCTTTCGTCAAGACGAGGACACGGACGATTACGTTATGTTTGAACAATTACAGCCTTGATATTCAGGAGTAGAATGGCCATATTTAAAGCGAGACAGCGTTAAAAGGTGAACTGTAGGAACAATGCAACTCACGCTTAACCGCTATGAATCCACATCAAACGAAATAGCTGCTCTGGTGGTGGTTCGCGTTCCTTCCGCGGTCTCCTACTGTTCCTGTTTCTGCGAACTACCGAACGACACCGTAAAATCCTGTCACGTGTTCCCGTCGCATTTTCCGGTGAAACAGATGTCCGATAATTCCTTCTAGACGTCAGGTGGAGCAGTAAAGATTTTTTATTTAAACGCGCAGCAACGTGCCTCGTGGAAGTTCCACACCGAAACGTTTCAAAGAACAAACCCGCGAAGATAATATTTTCGAGTCCTGGGCCTGTTCAGTTGTTTCATGGTAACCTGATAATTTGATGTAATCGCAGACTGCTGGTAAAAAAGGCGACGAAATTGAACAATCTTCACTTTTCTTTCTGTTTAGTCGACCATTCGCGAGGAAGCAAGTCAACGGGAGTCGTAAATTCCCGTTACGATTTGTTAGAATTTGATCTTAAAATTAAGATAAATAATCTGTGGAAGATACGATGTTTATGTTGAAATAATATTCGGTGATATTTATTAAACAGAATTACAGAACCAAATGTATTTAACATATAAGAGAGTGATTAACAAAGTATGCAGGTAAAGAATTTATGAATCGTTGACAGTTGGCTAGTTACTCTCAGACTGACCGTAGGTAGTCACCCATGATCCCTTGAAGATTTTGAACCCCCCTCTCTATACAGCAATGAGTATGACCTGTGTAAGTGTCCTGTTCAAATGCCTGCGTAGGTGTCTGTATAAGAGCGTTTGTGTCTATGATCGTAATATCGTTGTATTCCAACGCGATTAGATAATCGACGCCACGAACTGATCGATCCCCTTATTTCTGTTAGGATAATAAGGGTGGTTCGATCGAGTTTACGCCGAATTAACGGGTATAAATTAATGTTTATTCCAACAACTTTGTAAGGAAGATAGTTACGCTGGTGCGTATGTACAAATAGGACGACGGTAGCGCAGTGGTTAGCGCCTTTGGATACGAACGTTCGGGACCCGGGTTCGAATCCTGACGCCCGTGTCTCATTTTTAATAAAATTAGTAATAATACAACAGTACCCCAGCATCGACATCTACGTTCAACTACAACTGGTGCGTATGTACAAGTTAAGTAAATGATCGATTCAAGGGTAGACACCCGGTGCAGACACGTTGACTATTCTAACGATGAAGAATAAGCGAAGCTTAGCCACGATGCTGTGGCGGAGGAAAGCTAGCGATGGGTGTGTCTAGCGCACAGGACCATCGGATGTGTTGATGACAATTTTGGTTAGGAAAGTGAGGGCAGCAGACATTGCTTGCGATTGGATAATAAGAAGGTTGGTGGACTAGGAGGAAGGGTCCTGGCCGTCCTCGATAGAAAGTTGCTAGTGGGAAGCATCGTGCGTGAGGAAAACTAACTTTCCCGCGTCTTCTCGTGGTAAACAATAAACTTTAGAAAACGCTTTAGTAAAAAGATCCTTGTCCGGTCTGAAGGCCTTAGCTAGAAAATTCCTGAGATTTGTGGTCGGTCCTTAAGACTATTGAGGGTACGCAATAAGGATGTGTAGACGTTTGGTTTAGGTAGAGAGTCGTAACACTTTCTTTTATATGATTTCTTCTATTTGTTCTATTAAAATAAAGACCACAACGTTTGGCAGATTAGGTTTCACGTTTGTATAAAGATGCATTGTTAGAAAGACACTTCAGGAGCAACTTGATATTACTCACAGCAATGGGAAACAACGTAGCTTAGAATTCAAGTGGAATTTTCCTTTCCTAAGAAGGATAACATTAGAGGACGATGATAATGATAATTCTTGCTCGATAATACCAGAAGATGGTGTCGTAAACTCGTCTCTACAGAGACAAATATTCTATAAATAGCAATAAGTATTAATTGTTTCTTGGCTTTCGTCTATGCCATCTTACTTTCCATGAATTTCGATGCTTAAGTTTCCTTTTCTTACGGAGAAACTTGTTTCTCACAGTATTTTCTACGATACTTCATACTCTTTGATTAAACTCTTTAATTCAACTCTTTGACTCTTTATTATATTATATTTTCTTTTATTATAGATTTATTATAAATTTAACTCGTATGAGCCATCATGGATGAATTTTCACTCTAAACGATAATATTCTAGAAGATGATACATCTAATATATCATAGATCTTAATTCCAGTGGATCGAAGATTCTTAATCTTAATAATCTTATTAATCTTCATTGAGTAATCGTAATTGAATAGTTATCGCGTTAAGATGACTGGGTCGATTACTTTCTATATTTTCATAACCTCGCAAAGTCGATGATTAAACTGACTATCCAATGCTACAGGATTTTGTTATAGTAAAGGTAAAAGCAAAGAAACTTGCTTCGAATTCGTATTACGGTAGAACCTGCGTAGCTCGAATCTCAAGGGAAGAGTTTAAGTCGTCGAGTAACGAAGATTTTAAGGCTTATCGGGACTTGCGTTTGGGCAAGAGCGGTTCAACGAACGAAAACTCGACTTATAAAGAAGCTTTATTATCAGCTTTATTGTACACGTGTTAGGTTTGTTAGGTTTTATGGACATTCAACGACACAATGGCACAAATTAACGACAGAAATTACGGACATTTGCTTTTCAATCGACTGACGAAAAACAATCAGTTTGCGTTAAAAAGCACATGGTAAGCTACAGAGGAGAATTGCGATTCTTCGAATTGAATCGAGTTACAGAGATAAAGCAACGCGTCTGAACGTGGAAGAAAAAATAATTTAATAACAAAATTTACGTTCTTCAATTATATTTTGTATATTTATTTATATGGAGAAGAAGTTACAGCAAATTTCTATTTCGATTTATACGAAGCTTTCTACAGCTGAGCGCAGGAGAATGAACAAAGTTGTAGTCCCATTGCACGTAGCTTTTCGGAATTGCAGACGTTCGAGTTACCGAGGTTCTACTGTACCAGAACCTACACGACAGAAAGAAATTTCCATACGATATAACGCGTTAGAACATTTCTATCGTCGATTCTATCCTATCAACGATACGTCGCTTAATGTTACGAGAAAGAGAAGATTCTATTTGCAGAGTAGAATTGAAAAACTAAATATCCACGTCGAGAGAAGAAGAAAACTTTTCTTGCTATCTGTTTCCGAGAACCACTTTCGATCTCCATTCCAACTTGTAAAACGCGAGCTTCTCGACCGCGTTTCTTCCGAATCTTCGTGCACCTTACCCAGACACCTTCCGTTGCAGAAACCGTAGATCATGATGGTTGCTACAGCTAAACATTTTCCCATTCAACTTAACTCAAGCATCTTAGATCCAACACCGACACTCGACGTTGCTCTCATCACACGAGAACTCTATTTCGATATAAAAACTCGTAAAAATTCCAAAGAAATCGTATCGTTAGATCGTCGGTGACACGTAACAGTTGCGGGCTCGATCGATCTTCAGTTAATCTCAAGACGCTGGATTTTGATTTGTATCGTACAACTAACGCGATAAAGAAGGAAGATGAAGATTCTTGTAGACTGATAAATTGATAATTACGAGTTAAATATAACAGCGTCGATCGTCTAACACTGTCATCGAAGCTATGCGACTGATAATCATCGAGAAAAGCGTAACAGCTCGTCCGTTCGCTTATTTTTCCTCAACCAAACTTAACACATTGATATGCTCCGATAAGAGTATAGTCTGAATTGTCGCGTATTTGTTGAATTATTTAATAAATAATTGGGAAGATTCAGAAGAGTGTACAGTATTTAACAAGTGTGATATTTAATAATAATAATATAAATATATATTGTAAATTGTATGATGTTCATCACCTTCTTCGCTAATGTGATTGAAATTTCATTTTCGACCGTCTCCTCGTTGCTAAGTAAAAGTTTTCAATAAATCGGTTTCTTACTGTTTAAACATATAATATAAAAACAATGTTCGCAACGTTTTGTTTGCAGCATCCATTGCTTTCTTTACTCTTTCGTTTAACAGATAGCGCATCGAGTATAATACGTAATTAATTAGCGTCTGTCGTCGTCAACGTGTCAGAAACTAACGACTCTTCGCTGATTGCATAGACGTAGAATAAGAACGAAATTCAGGTGTCTTGAAATGCAACAACCTGATTCAAAAATCTCGACAAACATGGAAACTCTCGTGCGATGTCACCGTACGATTCAACGATAGCAAGCGAAGGACGAGGCAAAATCGCGCGGCTAATTGTTTCTCGCGTCTCGTCACGGATCTGACGTTAGTCCTTTTTCTCTTTTCCTTTTTTTGTTTCTGTAAATCCGAGAAACAAGCAACAAATCGGTCGCGCGAGAATTTTGCGGCGATGGGACACGCGGCCGAGACGGAACTGCGGTGAATTTCTCGATGGCGAAACGTAAATCAGTCAGCCGCAGGAGACTCGGTACCGCAGCGAAATTGAAGTAAAAATTCCACGAGCACGAGAAACGTGATTATTTAAGCTGTCATGCATGATGAATGGACTCGTCCACGACGAAGAGCAGGAAATTTTGGATTCCGAACACGCTGGACCACCGACGCTGTCCATGTTCTCCATTCTTCTTCAGGACGTCGAGGGATTTCGCTCTTCCTTCCGTCTTTCTTTCTCTCTCTCTCTCTCTCTCTCTTTCTTTTTCTCTGTCTATCTATCTCTCTTTGCCTTTCTTTTCTTTCTGTTTTACGTCTTTCAGAAGTGGTAGCCAAGAGTGGAAGGTATTAAGAGACGTATGTCTCCTGTGTTTCAGGTCCTGCCACCTTGGAAGGCGGCCAAGTCCGGCAGTATATCCTTCAAAATCCGAACCAACGAACCTAACGGCTTGATCATGTACAGCCGTAGTGGAGCTCACACGAGGGTATGTAGATTTTGTTTGATATATTGTTTCTTTCTTTCTTTCTTTCTTTCTTTCTTTCAGTCGGCGGAGAAAGTATTCGTAAAAGCATTCGAAAGTATTTGTCATTGTTGAAGTGGTCAGCACTTCTAAGATAACTCTACATCTGATTCCTTAGTTTTCTCAAGCACTGAAGCTATCAACAGCGTATAGACAAAAGACTGAGACGAAGGTAGACAGTAGACAGGCGACGATGGCTTCAGGGCTTTCAATCATAGGGTAACACTACCAGCGTGCGGATCTGAACCAGGTCAATTATATTCCGATTTGTATTTATTAGGTCATCCCATAAGTTCGTGCTGACTTTTGTGTATACATTTCATATGTCGATTTATAAACATACTGCGATAAGGGACCAATGCACTGGAGCTTAGCTGATCGAGAACAGGCTAGAGCAGATTTTCGTGGGTATAAGATCGTAATATAGCGAACACAGTGACTTCTAACAGTAAAAAATCACGAGTGAAATGCGTATCCATTTTCGACATCTCGTGTTATATGAATTTCGGAAAGGAAGTTCCGTAACAATTGCCACGAAAAACATACGTGCTGTTTACGGAGGAAATGCGTTTTCATCTCGCACCTGTAGGAAGTGGTTCCAACGTTTTAGAGCTGGGAATTTCTGTTTAGAAGACGAGGAACGCTCCGGGCGTCCTCCTCGGACAGACGAAGATAAAATTCCGGATCTTGTTGAAAAATCACGAAGTTTGACGGTTCAAGAGATGTCGAATGTTCTGAAAATACCTAAGACAACGATTCATAGGTGTTTAAAAAAAATGGAGATGGTGTCANAAGTTGAACGTTTGGGTGCCCCATGAACTTACGGAACGGAACCGTCTTGAACGAACGACAGCGTGCGTGTCGTTACTTGCGCGTAATAAACACGAGCCATTCCTTAAACGCCTGGTAACTGGTGATGAAAAGTGGATACTTTACGAAAACCCTGAACGGAAACGTAGCTGGTCCCAACGAAATCAGCCACCTCAACGCTGTGCAAAACCAGGGTTACAGCCACGTAAAGTTCTTTCGTGCGTATGGTGGGATTATAAAGGAATACTCTATTTTGAACTTTTATCTAGCGGCGATACCATTAATTCGGACAAATATTGCACTCGGTTAGAAAAATTAAGGGAAGCACTAGCTGAAGAACGACCAGGTTTAGCGAATAGGAACGACGTTATCTTCCATCGCGACAACGCTAGACCGCGTGTCGCGAAAAGCGTTACAAAAAAATTGTCCGAATTTAATTGGGAAATTTTACCACATGCCCCATATTCCCCGGACATTGCCCCGTCTGATTACCACCTGTTCAGAGCATTACAACGCTTTTTAGTAGGTAAAAAATTTGAAAATATCGACATTCTCAAAAATAGCTTAGAAAATTATTGTAAAGAAAAACGAGAGAACTTTTATCGGGACGGAATAATGGCCCTACCAGAAAAATGGGAAGAAGTTGTACAACGAGAGGGGGATTACATTTTTTCATGAAACTGAAAGGTGTGTGAACAATCTTAACATATATAACCGCTTGAAAAACGGCACGAACTTATGGGATGATCTAATACATTTCAGTATTTAAAATATATTTTCTACCTTACAATTTATCCACGCGTTCCTTTGTTCACATACATCAGCAGTAATCAATGGCAGGAAAATTACTATACAGAACATGGTTCAGTAAGAACAGTTCCAACGAACGAGAAATATCTCTTTAGTCTTCTTTTTGGCAGAGTTTTGCTCTCTTCAGCAGCCAGCTGAACGAGAAATGCGTACGCGTTCTTACGTATAATTCTGCAGAACAATTTTCGTGAAAAAGGGGTATCCATATGCTTTGCGAAGATATCGTAGAAATATGTGAAAAAAAACATATGCGAAAATATTTGCATAATGTGGGTTCGGTTACGTGATGAGTTAGCTTGATAGGATAAAGTGTCCTACTTGGGGAAATAATCCGCTTCAGAGGAAGAAAAATCTTCTCGTGAATTTTATTAATCGTCGACGTTATTCCAAACACTTTGAAATTTACTGTTGGCACTGTGTTGAGATCGGATCACCTGAGTGTAAATTGGCCAAGCTCGAAGCGAATCTGAAAGCGTATATGAGTTCCAAGTTAAGAAGAAGTGGAACGAGGACGAAGAAATGAAGAGATGGAAGAGTTAAATAGCAATGGGAAGATCGGAGGGGGAAGAATAAAGAAACGAAGGTAGAGGAACGATAATGTAAATGAAAGTTGGAAAGGACGATCGGTTAGAAAGTCGATGTTTGTTCGAGCGAGAAAGGAAACGATAACGAAATGGAATTGTATGAAATGGCAGAGGACAGGCGATTGAATTACCAGCCATGATGAAAATGCATTTTTTATCTGATCAAATGGCGAATACTGTTTGGAAAATTGTTGCTGGAAGACTGAACCGATACAGAACCGTAATCAAATTTCATCGTCGCTGTTGAAAAACCTGCGATCGTTTGTCAAAGTAAGAGACGAATTTCTAACGTTAATAAATCGTAATTTATAGAAATCGTGCGAATTTCGAATTGATTAACGCCGTTTCTATTATCAATGTATCGTTCGTTCAATTTAGTTCACGTGATTTAAAACGCTTTGTTATATATAAAATATAGATAAAACGAAAGCAACATTTTGTTTAAAAACACAAGCCTTTGGTAATTGTTAGTTAAAATATCGCACATCGAATTTGATCGAATTATGCGCCGTATAAACGAAGATATAACAAACACCCCTTTGTTGTTTATATGCAGAAAATATTCAGGAATTATATTTTAATTATAAAACTCGTACGTGCTATTGAATCAATCGTAAAAACAAACGTTCCATTGATATGTAAAATAAAAGTTTCATTGCGCTACGTATGGCATAAACGACAGTATTACCTTGCAATGGAATATTAAGTAGACAACCGACTGAGCTTGTATTTGCTAATCTGAACGTTCTACGTATAAAACGTTTTGTGAAATATCCTAATGGAATTACCGAAACTCTTCGTCAGATATTATTCGTTCAATTACTAATACATTTAATTAACGAAAACCTAAAACGAATCATTCGGGGAGAATGTAATTAAAATCACTGATAGCACCTCGTTAACAGAACGAACCACGTTCGACCGATTTCACGTCAAATTATCGAATCCTTAATTAAACTCGATAAAATCGTCGGACAATCAGGAAATGAATTTTGTAAGACGCATATGCGAAAACTACGGAGGAAAAGACGACGATTTGACGCTGAGTCTGCCGATTTTTCGTGGAGCAGTTTTAAGATTCGGTATATTTTTCTTTTATTTGACAAAATGGAAAACTTTCCTTTTATTCGACAAAATCAAAAATTGTCCTTTCAGTTGATACCTGGGGTAAACATGCGTTTGCTCGTCCTCGTTGTAATTATAAATTAATTAATTAATCTGCTTCAACGACGATCGCAAGAATTTAATTTCGGTTCTTCTATCTTCTCTTTAGCGACAAACGCAATAATTTAATAATAAATAGCGGTTTATTATTAATTATTTAATTTAATATTTTTATATAAATTTATTTTAATTTATTATTAAGTAGTTTGAGCTACTTATTCGCTTGAGCTTATTAGCCCAGATGCTGGTCCTGGTTGCACAGATTACGATCTGTACATTGTCTTCACTCCACACGTCGTTGAAACCGTCTCGCATAATTATTTCTTCAGCCATCTGCTCACCTGTTTCCTCCCACCTGTCTCGTTTTCATTCTAAAATTGTCTTCCATTTACTCCGAAGCATCTTTGTTCCTGGAAACTATTTCATGAACTACCATTTGCGTTTCACACCTTGCAGAGCTCCTTGATATCATAGTAGATACAGACTATGGTACGCTCAAGTTTGAGAAAGCACGAATCAATTTTCACGTGTAATTCCATTCAGAATTGTATGTCAC
Organism: Bombus difficillimus; assembly: GCA_014737525.1. Classification (NCBI taxonomy): domain Eukaryota; kingdom Metazoa; phylum Arthropoda; class Insecta; order Hymenoptera; family Apidae; genus Bombus; species Bombus difficillimus. The sequence goes on along the minus strand of JACXIT010000155.1, from coordinate 186,829 downwards.
GTTACGATAAATCCGGAAGATATCAGAAACGATGCAACGGTCTTCTGAAAATTACTGTCAGACGTGTCGCGCCACTAGTCCAGTAAGAATCAAGCGACGAAGCAAATTGCTCCCTTGTCTTCGCGTTTCTATTGGGTCGTCCGAAAAGTTTCTTTCGTTTTATAAAGAAATAACGTTGGGTGCACAATATTTTCCATTTTATATTATTTTATCGAATTACGTGCGATCCGTTTTGTTCTATCAAAATAAAGATCACAACGTTCGCGACGGATTAGGTTTCACGTTTGTATAAAGATGCATCGTCGTAAGAGGCGTGTCTGTAAAAGAAAGACACTTTTCGCACAACCTAATAGCTGTAATAATCGTTGCTGTAAAAAAACGAAGCCACGGAAAAAATCCTCGTACCACGCTTTTCACTTAATCCTTCGCGAGGAATCAGCTTGTCGGACATCCTCTGTATATCGCAGAATCTGCGCGTTCGACGAACAGGTAGAGAGACAGGCGAGGCAGATCTGGGCCACGAGTCGGCCAAACGACAATCGAGAGGAAATGCATTTTCGTCGCTGGAGCCGCGTTTCCCTCGCAGTTATCTCGATTTAACAATACCGCCTCGTAATTCCCACAATTATATTTCAACGTTGAAACAGGGGGGGGGGGGTGGCGTCAGCGAATAACCGCGGTTGCGTAGCGCGCAACGGCGTGAAATAAATCGGAAAGTTGCGAAAACCGGGTTCTCGTTAAGGGCGCGAGTTCGCGCCGCTTGCTCATTAGCAGAATCACCGGATCCGCGAACAAATGCTTGGCCGGTTCGCGTTCGCGTCTGTCACGCACACTGCCGCCTCGCTGTTTGTAAATACATACGTTAACACATGGCTATTAGTCGCGAAATAAACGCGACTGGTACACCGTCTACAAAAGAGCTCCCTGAATCTTCTTCTTTTCTTCTTTTCTTTAATTTGTCGTTTATCTCTTGGTCATGTCTCTTGCTCAGGTTTCAGCGACTAAAGAGCTACGCGTATCTTGCGCATATTTTTTCAACGTTAAAGAACGTCCACGTGCTTAATCGCCACGGTTGTTTGGACTAACAGTTAGCGCTGCTATTTAGTAGAAAATATAAAAATTTGAGAAACTTTGAGAAGAGACGAGAACCGTTTAAAGGAAAAACGAAGAGATGTCACTAGACAGTAACGCGTGCACTTTGTACGTTCACTCGTTCCCGGGTAGTTTAATTATTTAGAAACCTTGGAAGCTTTGCGAAAGTTGTAAAGTCACGCTTTGAAGGTAAAAGTAAAACGTCGTTTCCTTTTTGCAGCAAGATCTCTTCGCCTTCGAGATCTTCAATGGTCATCTGTACCTGCACGCTGACCTCGGAAGCGGACCCGTGAAGGTGAAATCGTCGAAACAACGAATCGACGACGGCACGTGGCACGACGTGGCACTTCGTCGAGTCGAAAGAGATGGACGTGTCACCGTCGACGGTTCCATCGTCGAATTCCGTACACCAGGTAAGCGACAGAACCTTTGTCTTCTTTTCTTTTCTTTTTTTTTTTTTTTTTTCGTTAAGTTTTCCGACTCGTTCGTCAGGATGTATGGCGTTTATCGTCTAATCTACGGACTACAGGCGGAACTCTAAATCCGGTCGGTCGACGAAATAAACGACGAAGGAGGGTAAAAATGCGCGGGATCGAGAAGCAAGCCACTCATAATTCAGAGTTACACGCTCGAGGACACTTATCTGCAGGTGCAGCTAACCGTTCCATGCGTGGAACGTAATAAATCTTCCGCTCTTGCCTTTTTCTACGATCCTCTGGTTTTATTACCGCTTAGTAGTTACCCTTCGTTAGATCTGTCTTTTTAGAAACTCCCTCGCTTTTATTCGCTACCTCGGTACTACGCTCCTGACGATCACGATTAATCGAGCGAAATTTACAGCTCAGACTCTAGTCGTTTAGATCTGGTCCTTTAAACTACGATGGCAGGACATTTATGGTAATTCGTAATGGTTATTGTTCTTGGAAAATCTATTTATTTATTTATTTTCTTTATACTGGCTGTATACTGAAAGTAAGCAATAAAGTATAGTTTAATTTTGATTTAATTGAGATTTAATAAGCTTTCGTTTTAATTCAGATGTAAGAAAGTTTGAATATACGTAACTTGGTGTTAAAACTGGCGACAGAGGTTCTTCCACTAATTATGGTTCGTTATAAAATAGAACACGACGATTTCACTTTGCCCCTTCGATTTATATCTTCTATGGAGCTCGATGAAGAAGCGGTACATGTCGTTTGTAAGAGAATCAATTTTAGGAAATTTAATTGTCCAAGGGAATTCCATGGTAAATTAGAAATACCTTAAATGATAATCCACAAGTATCGTCACATTTCAATTTCACATTTAATCCAACACTTCTCATTACGCGTTACTTTGGACGACCTTCTATTGAAGTGAATCAATTGGATTATTATAAATTATGTTAATATGAAAAATTCGCGTCTGATGTACTAGCTTCTCATCGCCAAGTCCAAAGAGAAGATTCTAAAGGATCTTCTGGAGTTTGTTCAAGGTTTCTGAATATATTCGCCAACCAACTAAGAAATAGCAACAATAACCTTCCTTACAACAAATTCCCATTTCATCTGTTATTTTACCTTCAAGTGCAAAGAGAAAATTATAAATAATCTTCTCGAGTCGTCCAAAAGACAATTTACATCGAACCTATTACATTGCTAAATACAATGTTTCTGAATATATTCGCCAACAAATTAAGAGATAGCAACAATAATCTTCCTTACAACAAATTCCCATTTCATCTGTCATTTTACCTTCAAGTGCGAAGAGAAAATTATAAATAATCTTCTCGAGTCGTCCAAAAGACAATTTACATCGAACCTATCACATTGCTAAATACAATGTTTCTGAATATATTCGCCAACCAACTAAGAGATAGCAACAATAATCTTCCTTACAACAAATTCCCATTTCATCTGCTATTTTACCTTCAAGTGCGAAGAGAAAATTATAAATAATCTTCTCGAGTCGTTCAAAAGCCAATTTACATCGAACCTATTACATTGCTAAATACGATGTTTCTGAATATATTCGCCAACAAATTAAGAAATAGCAACAATAACCTTCCTTACAACAAATTACCATTTCATCTGTTATTTTACCTTCAAGTGCGAAGAGAAAATTATAAATAATCTTCTCGAGTCGTTCAAAAGACAATTTACATCGAACCTATTACATTGCTAAATACAATTTTTCTGAATATATTCGCAAACCAACTAAGAAATAGCAACAATAATCTTCCTTATAACAAATTCCCATTTCATCTGTTATTTTACCTTCAAGTGCGAAGAGAAAATTATAAATAATCTTCTCGAGTCGTCCAAAAGACAATTTACATCGAACCTATCACATTGCTAAATACAATGTTTCTGAATATATTCGCCAACAAATTAAGAAATAGCAACAATAACCTTCCTTACAACAAATTCCCATTTCATCTGTTATTTTACCTTCAAATGCGAAGAGAAAATTATAAATAATCTTCTCGAATCGTTCAAAAGACAATTTACATCGAACCTATCACATTGCTAAATACAATGTTTCTGAATATATTCGCCAACAAATTAAGAAATAGCAACAATAACCTTCCTTACAACAAATTACCATTTCATCTGTTATTTTACCTTCAAGTGCGAAGAGAAAATTATAAATAATCTTCTCGAGTCGTTCAAAAGACAATTTACATCGAACCTATCACATTGCTAAATACAATGTTTCTGAATATATTCGCCAACAAATTAAGAAATAGCAACAATAATCTTCCTTACAACAAATTCCCATTTCATCTGACATTTTATTCTCAAATGCGAAGAGTAAATTATAAATAATCTTCTCGAGTCGTTCAAAAGACAATTTACATCGAACCTATCACATTGCTAAATACAATGTTTCTGAATATATTCGCCAACCAACTAAGAAATAGCAACAATAATCTTCCTTACAACAAATTCCCATTTCATCTGTTATTTTACCTTCAAGTGCGAAGAGAAAATTATAAATATTCTGCTAAAGGCAATCCAGATCGAACCTGATATCGCCAAATACAATACGACGTTGCTGAATATAATCGAAGAAGTAACTAAGAAATAACAATAGGAATTTCAATAGACAAATTCTCATTCAATCTAACTTCTCGTCGCCAAATGCAAAGAGAGAATTATAAAGGATCTCCTTGAGCCGCACAGAAGACAATCAGAAACTCGTCGTAGATTTAATCGCGAATTTATTCATAACTCTGAAAAGTCCTGTGCTAGGATAGGGGAAAGGATAAAAAGTCAAACAAACGGAGAAGTATAGGGAAGTTTGTGATATAGCTTCGGGCGGAGCTTTATTAAACCGATAAATAAACAAAAAGGATGAGAGAATTGCCGCAGCGGTGGATTCTTCATCGACTTCTCCGTCGCCCAGCTCAATATACAGGGTGTTCCTTACTCCTCCCGCAACATCGTAGAAGCATATGATCTACAAGTGAAAATAAGGAAAAAATGTTACACGAAGTTTGCTCGTAAACGCTTTGTTACAAAATTATAGGTAAATATCGAGCGTAGCTTGAATAGCTGTTAGCAAATACTGAACGATGTGGTACTTTTCTTTCAGGAAACGCGCGCTGATATTCTCGTACAACAGATGAACCACGCACAAACGTAATATCGGCGTATTCTTCGTTTGAAAATAATCTTGGCATTTCGACTATGCTGTCTCGCGCGATACTTCACACGATGATCGAAATCCAACTACTAGTAAATAGTCGGAGAAGAAGAAATGTGGCACAGGTGGAGGCAAAGTAAAGACGACCGAATTATCCAGCTTTAAATCTGCTGTTCCGCGCCGTTTTTTTTCTTAGTTTTATTTGTAGATTATGCGCCTACGATGTTACCAGAAAAGTAGGAAACACCCTGTATATCTCAGAATAATAGAACCAGACACTCACCGCTGGAATCACGTTCTTCCTGGCCACTTCCGTCTTGGCCTGATTCTTACACCGTCGTCTTGCCGAATTTCCCGCCGATTTTTCACGTACGTGTACAGGATGCGTCGTAAAATTCCAGTCACGAACGATCCCCTGTGGCGTCTTTTATTCTATTATTATTAATTAAATTGCGACGAATTAAGTTGCAACCACGCGACTGTTTCACTTTTTAATTTTATTGCCGCAGTTTACTGCAATTACTAAATTGAAATTTAAACAGCAAATTGTTTATTAAGAAACTTCGTACGCATGACGAGTATACTCGTCGAAAACAGCTAACCGATTGAAGAATGCAAGAAGAAGAAGAGAAATTGTACAGCGAAGGGCAAACGCGCTATCTCGAGTATCGAAAGTTTGGCAGACTGTCGCTCGCTAATCTCGAATACAGCTGAATATTGGAACGCGTTCATGGTGTTAGCGTTAACCGAAAGAAATTCACAACTTGGGTCGAATTGTGTATTTATCCAGAATCAACGGTGGCGCAAGTTTCACGAAGCTGTTGGTGGTCGCTAGAATTACACGGCCAGTTAATTTGTCCGTGAAATTCCCCTTTGAGAACCGACCCTTTAGCAATTTCAGCCTCAAAACTGTGCTTCGTCGCCTCGCCTGGGACGAGTTTGCGCGAATTCTTCGAGTGTGAACGCTCGCTGCGGGCCAACTGCTCTCGTAACACGCGAAAAACCCCGATGCAACCGGCTTAAGCCTTTGCAATTAAGCTTAGCCTACGATTCCAGTTGCTGTCCACTCTGACAATTTCCTTTCCCCACAAACATCTTATCAAGAACTGATTATACTTCGTCTGTTGCGGCGTTTGAATCATCGCGGATGAACATGATGGGAGAAGAACGCAATAGACGCGTCGTCGTGTTGGATTTCTCGTTTGATAATTATCGTTTTATGATTAAGCGATTGAAAATGAAAACGATCCGCTAGCTTCTGAGATGCGAGTATGATTTGGCGAAATAGATCATCAAAGAATGAAACAGTATCTCCTGCTGGATTTACAAATTTTAAATAACTTGAATTTATGTTACAGTGGTGCGTACGAAGATTTTTAAGACAAAAGAATCTTTCTAGGAATTGTAAAATTCCATTTGCGACTTCGACGATGAATCTGTTATAATGATAGATGGATGCAACTGTAAGCAGAAACCAGAAATTACAGTAAAAACATCTGAACACCTAACCAGTTGGCTGTTGCGACATCTTTGAAAACTTTGAAAAGTGTGTACCTAAGATGTGTGACGTAAAATAAGCGACGAGTATACTCGTCAAACAAAGAATACGTGTATTATAATATAGAATTGAGTAATGGCGCTGGAAGAAAGGCTGGATAGGAAACAAAGAAGATATGTGAAATGGATCCTAAGTTTAGATATGATACCGAATTATATATTGATAGAGGAATGCAAGTTAACAGAAATCAAAGAAAAAGTACCAAGGAGAACAGCAAGGTATGAAGAGAAACCATAGAGACAAAAAGGGAACTGGTAAAGGTGTGCATAAAGGAAAGAGAGAGAAACTGGGGAAATTGCCAAGAAGGGAAAAGAGTCAGAAGAAGAAAGAAGGAAATGGAGGGGCACAAAGGGAAACAAGAGAGGAACAAGGAAGAATGACAGTAGACCAAATTATAGAAGAAAGGAGAAAGAGAGGGGGGAAAGTATAAGAGAGTCAAAACATAATAAACATTATAGAAAAGTCACCAAAGAAGAGTTACCATAATACTTAGAAGGGAGGATGAAGTGGAAGGACAGAAAAATATTAGGAAGATTCAGACGTGGAAACGAGACCAAAGCAAGGGAATACTGGAAAGAAGAGGCAGAAAAAGGATGCAGACTATGTAAAAGGAAAGAAGAAGACCTGAGACACTTAATAGAAGAATGCGAAATAACGGGAGGACCAAAGGAAACAGAGAAGGTACTAAACGAGCCTGGAGAAGGACTAATGGAATTGAAAACAATAATGGAGAAGAGAAGGGCAATACAAGACGGGGAGGAACGACAATAAGGAAGCACAGCAAGGAGGCAAAAGCCCAAAAGTTGCTATAGTTTTAGAGATAGATTATACAACGGAGTGCGATATAACAGAGTGGATAAGAAGGGAGGTAGATACATAAGAAAAGATAGATATAGACAAGGAAAAGAGTTTAGAGTTTAGTTAGATAGATGTAAGGGAGCAGGCAATAAGGTGATAGCGCCATAAGTCTGAGAAAATGTAAAAAGCGTGATAGGTAAACGAGATGTAAAACCAAAAACTCGTCCAAAGTCAAGTAAAAATAAATAATAGAATTAAGTTAACATAGAATTAACGAAACGACTGTCTTATTTTCTAATTTGACTACCGAGAGGGCCAATCGTAACGGAAAATATCGGCGTTTCTTCGTGACGACTATTCTCGTGAAAAATAGCTAACTGGTTAACGCAAAATACAATATATTGGCAAAGAAAAAAATTGCAAATCACAAAGAAGAACCACTTTAACCATTTCAATCTCGATAAATCAAAATCTCTTTAAGCGTACAAAGAGATGGAAAGCATTTAAGCACGAAGCGATTTACTTGGAACGAAAGAAACACTCGCAAATCCTTTATCTGGTTCTGATGCTAAAACCTCAAAGGCGCAACTGAATTAAATGGTCGGCGGCGTTATTCGCGTTGAAAGAAGCGTAATCTGTAGAACATGAATCACCAGGATTTAAAGCGCGATTACAGTTAAGCCAATAGAATAATCTTCTCAAGAGAAGAATCTTCTTTAAAAAAAAAAAACCCATACGTATCCGGAGAATCGCGGAAACCAGTTTGGAGACGATAAGCGAACGTTCAGACACGTTGAGAAGTTCACGCGTGTTCCCAACGTCGTTCACTCTTCGCATCCACGTTCGTCTCGCCTCGTTCGCGCGATTTTCGTTTTTAGTTTGCGCTTTAATTTTCCTGTCTCTGTATCTGTTACTTTTATTCTTATACGATCGTCCTATCGAACGTGGTTACACCCGGTATCCGTAGATATTAACGCAAGTGGTAGAAGAGGAACATTGGATTGGAAATTTGCTGATCACGTCAGAAGCATTTCCGACGAAACTCGGATGTGCACCGGTGCACCACGTCTCTCTACGTGACGCTTATTTACATAGAATTGCGATATTATAATGCGCGGCCAGGTTGCAATAATTGAACGTGCGAGTAAGTCGATGAGTTTCCTACTATCCGAATTTTTCCTACTCAACAAGTATCACGCTGTTATATCTATCTTTTGTTTTTGTAATTTTCATCTCCTATGGAGAAGGCGGACCATTGTTTACGTAATATTTGTAATCGCATTTTCATCAGGCAGTCTCGTAAAATTCTCCATAAAATAATCTAAAGTGGATCGTTGGCCATGGATTTTTTTAAACCGCGAGGAAATTTATGCCGACGATCGATGATCCGAAAATATTGCCGAGTGTATAGTTAATCGCCGCGCTGTATATACCCGCAGCAGACACGCGATTGACGTAATTCAGCAATCGGCCACCGGTGATCTACCGCGTAGAATAAAATAGCACGGTATAAATTTGATCTGGCAAATTATGATCACCGAAATCCTTCGCTTCAGTCAGCTCGATTCATCGCTCAGCTCTTACACGCTGGTCGGCGGTAACAATTTTCAACGAGGGAGCTGCTCGTCCTCCTTGGTCGACTGCAATTTCCTCTCTTCCGTGCTTCCGCGTCTTTCGGTATTTCTCTCCTCTAATATTCATTTTTCTCTTCATCTTATCGTCTGCCCAAGAAAATAAGATTCGTCCGTGTAACGTTCTCTCCACATTTTTCTTACGACTTCTATGTCATGTAACGTTGTACTACTTCGATCGTCCTTTTGTACAGAGTTTAAGCGCACGAGTTGCAGATGACACGTTTATCGGACTCGATTAACCCAGGCAAAGATATCGAAGCTTCTTCCAAATTTAAAGAACATTGGAATTTCGTGTGGAAGAAAGGCGACGTAACAGGAAGGTTTTGGTTTTAAAATGAGAAGAAGCGAGGGACGAAACGTTGGTAAAAAGCATTGTTTATTCAAGTTTGTTTGTTCTCACAACGATGTTTCTTGCAGCAAGTTACGTGGAGAAATAGAGTGTTTAATATTATTTTATTAAAAAATTACTAAATTTAACCGTATGCATATGCAACGCGATGAAGGTAATTTGCATAAAATTAAATTACCCGATTAGTAAATTGACGTTGATCATAGATTGCGAAGACATAAAATGTTGGCAAGAAATTTAGACTTAGGACGTAAGGGAATTTATTTTGTAGGTATAAAAAATTCAAGGCCAAAGATAGAAGCGTTTGCATGTTTAATACGCAAAGCAAAGTTGTAATGAAATATTTTTGAAGTATTCATGAATCAAAAGTATAATAATTAAAGCGTTCCTTAAGCAGCTTTTTAATGTTCTAATTATTACCTTGAAGAGGGCTTAACTCGTATAAATGTTAATTTCAACGATATTTTCCTGTAGCACCGCCTCAATTTAGCAAAGTTTATGAACATGGACAAAATAATAAAAATTTTAAAGCAAGTTCGCTACGTATCGCTACAGAAATACAACAATGGAACATACTTTGTGGGCAATTGAAAGTTGACAGTAATTTCAAGAATTCCAATATTTTAAAACACAATATGAATTAGTTCTAAAATTTTTGGATCTCATGAATAAGGAAATCTTCTTCTCTTGATCTATATATGTAAATCACTTCATTCTACAAATTATTTCAATGTCGATTATTATCAATACTATGAGAAGCTCTTCTTAATCTGATTTTATAATACAAA
>JACXIT010000155.1:122536-169743 GCA_014737525.1 Bombus difficillimus | reverse complement strand
TACAATCCTGATGTTTCGCTGATGTAGTACCAATTATTAAGTCACAAAAATAGTATAATAATTATTATAGTAATTATTCTTTAAACTTAATGTCCAGTTTGATATTCGTAATACGAATTTTCCATTTCTATTTTAATTCGTCCACTTACTTTCGTTCGTCTGTTGAGTTGCCAATGCAATACAACTGCGAATGATTCAGAATCGCGTTTAATAATTTTCTAACGTTATAATCTTCGTACAATCCTGATGTTTCGCTGATGTAGTACCAATTATTAAGTCACAAAAATAGTATAGTAATTATTCTTTAAACTTAATGTCCAGTTTGATATTCATAATACGAATTCCCCATTTTTATTTTAATTCGTCCACTTACTTTCGTTCGACTGTTGAGTTGCCAACGCAATACAACTGCGAATAATTCAGGATCGCTGTTAATAATTTTCTAACTTTACAATCTTCGTACAATCCTGATGTCTCGCTGATGTGGTACCGATTATTAAGTCACAAAAATAGTATAATAATTATTCGCCTAACGACGTTACTGGTCGTATACGATGTCACTGGTGTCAGTGAAGTATTGAGTGGGAAGGGAAAACTTGAACCGAGAGCAATTGTCACTGTCTACGTAATTTCGTTTCTCTGGACAATTTTGCAGGAGCTGTCAGACCTGCTTGTCACACTCAAACGTCCCACTGTGCTTCACAACCCTGCATGCACGGTAGCCATTGTCTCGAGGGTTGGAACAGGTTTCACTGCGACTGTACTGGAACACAATACACTGGTCCTACTTGTGGAAAAGGTAAGGAATTTTTCTTATAACGTCGCTTGCTCTGTACACCTCGTACGATATGGGATATATAATAACTTTATACGTTGAATGGTAATCGTAAAGAGAACATGTGACGCGTTAATACTAATAATGATAGTTATGCTTACTTGTTAATACGCAGCTTAATTGCGTTTCTAACGAAAATCATGATTTTGACGATGGAGTTTTAATCATGCTATTTAAATTATCCGAGCAACGAGTTGCCAGTGTAACGTAATAATCCTGCGAGATAATAAGATAATGCATTCTAATGCAATATTATTACAGGCGTAATAGCGGCACACTTATTTCCATTACTTTTATTCACATTATTTCGTTATCCTCGATTTTTATCGTTCGCGTTTCGTTCGAAATAAACGAAATTACATACACCATATTATTACGTTACATTAGGTTGCCCGAAAAGTTTCTCTCGTTTTATAAGAAAATAATAGACGAGCAATGCTTTTTGCTTTCTATTATTTTTATTAAATTAATCTATTTTGTTCTAATTAAAAAACACAACGTTCTACAGAGTAGGTTTCATTGTATAAAATTGTATAGAGATGCATTGTTTGTAAAAGAAAGACTTTTTCGGTATAACACAATATATTATTAGCGCATTTATGCTTGTGCATATCAGCTGATCCTGTCTCTGTTTTCATCCAGATGCATCAACGTTGCACCTGAACGGGACGCAACAAATGACAGCGTTGATGCCAGAGGATTCGAAAACTCAGACCGAGGAGATTGTAGTTCGCTTCAAAACCACCAGACCACGTGGTCTTTTGCTAGCAACGAGTTTGGAAAACAGTTCGGATCGACTGCAAATCTACCTGGAAGAAGGCAAAGCGAAGATGCTGATTCACATCGGGGACAAGGAAAAGGTGAGTCGACGTGTTTCTAATTTTTTCGCAAGTTCGTTCCTAATCGAAAGCTTCGCACCGATAACGAAACAGCGGCATTTAAATTGCATTTATCGGAAGAGAAATAGAAAATAGGTTTCGTATTCGTTTATTTCATACGCCAGATACACGTACAAACGTGTAATATTTTACATATAAATCATATTTGAAGCTTTATTAAAGAGTTGCAATAAAAAAATATATATAAACCGGTTTACAATCGACATAATCGTCAGCGGAGCGAAGCTCCGTTTTTGTCGCGTACGAAACTCACAGCGCTGAAAGATCCCAACGTGGTCATCAACCGTGCAACTTTCAGTTTCAAAACGTTCGCCGTTTTTGTCCCTACAAAACTGCCAATGGTAAAAAGTTGAATTTATTACTACGAGCATTAATCGACTATGAATTTATAGCACTACCGAAAAAAAGTGATTTAATTTCCATCGCTTTTTAATCGGCTTTCATCGACATGCTCAGATGATCCGTGTTGCCTTCTCATCACAGCAGCTGATATTTGATGAACTTCTTTGATTTACGAATTGACGAACGTCGCAATCTTAAATTTCGTTCTCCAAAAGATACGACGAAATTACATCGAGACTTAACGAAATGTTAGAAAGAAAACTCGAAGATAAACTTTCGTCAGATTTTCGCCAACTCGATACTTGTGAAGTTCTTAGTTAATAATGCTAGAGCTTTTTGGGAAAACTACCTGCTACGCTGGTTGCCTCCAGGTATTCTTTAAGCCGGTTTCGTTAGAGAATATCGTAGTACCGGTAGAAATAACACAGTAGGATACTGTGAAAGAATATTTCGTTACGTAAAGCATTTCAGCCTTTTTGCGGTGAAGTTGTTTCTCTTACCACAATGCCACCAACAGCGTAATATTCAAAGAAGAAGCTTTGGTAAGGGAGGGATGCTGGTCTAAAACCAAAAGCCTTTCAACGAGATGTTTCGTGATTTAATTAGTTACGAGACTCGCGGTTAGACTAAGGAAAAACGAAAGGGGATATGCTGTTGTCAGATTTAGACTTTGCTAAGTTTGGACCTTATGTTGAAATTATTACCTTAATTAAGTATGCGAGCATTCAATTAGTTTTAACAGATAGCGCGACTTAGTTTTCTTAATTTGCTCTATTATTGTTATTGTATATAATATTAGTTGTTATTATTATTAGTATTGTTATATACAATACACTGCCACTCAGAAACATCCGGACGCTTGCTCAGCTTAACCAGAAGTAGAAATGACGCGTTGGTAAATGATAACTCTGTTCTGCGCTATTAGTTTACTGTCGGGACAAAATTGATTTTAAGTACAAAATTAGGACACAATTTTTCTTTCTCAATTTGGGAAATTTGACACCTGCAACAGCCGCTTTAAGCTTAGAAAATGTGCCGACAAAATCGGGAAACTGCGCAGATAAAGGAAACGATGCGATCTCAGACGATTGCGAAACTATAAACTCTCGTTCTTAAAATAAATATCGTTCGTGTGCATCGCGGATTCTTAGTAGCAACGTGCGAGGCATTGGCGGTGCTCGGAGCAAATTGAAATCCGCCGGTTCCGTGGCACGCGATAACGCATGAAATTTCCAGCGACCTTGCTCATCCCGTGCACGATCGTAATTCATCGGTTCATTCGGCTGGTTTTTCCGCGATGGAATAAATTGACTGTAAAAATTCAAATCGAACGAAAATAGACGCGGCCGATAGAGCCGCGTGTATTCATAATTCATGGCTCGCCTGGAGCTTCAAGTCCTCCGGCGGAAGGTGCTGCTGGAACAGAGAAAGGCGCTAGACGTTGCATCGTTGCATATAATATTCAATCGTGAAATAATAGTTTGCTTCTCGTACCTACCTGGATGCTAGGTTCCCGTTTTAATTTCTGGTTTAAAAGATTCTGATGGACCAAACTGTTATCGAAAGAACACCTGCAGAGTCTTCTCCTCGATCCTCACGGCAGAATATAGATTTGTACATTCACATTTTTATTATTACGATTAAAGAGGATGGTACTTGTTGAAGTGGTCACCGCTTCTAAGAAAACTCTACGTCTGGTCTTTTTAGTTTTCTCAAGCACCGAAGCCATCGACAGCGTATGGACAATAAACTGGGGCGAAGGCAGACCTTAGACTGTAGACAGGCGAAGATGGCTTTGGGGCTTTCAGTCAGAGGGTAACACTGTTAGCGTGAGGATCTGGAGCAGCTCAAATTATATTCCTGTTTGTACTTACACTTCTATATTAAAATATATTTTCTACTTTACAATTTATCCACGCGTTCCTCTGTTCATACATCTAATAACCTCAGCAGAACTTAAGTAGCGAGCTTGTTTCGCTCTCCAAATATTATGACGAGTACTCTGTTTTAAACATTTCCTACACTTTTGCCTATCACATGGATTTTGTACAGTTTTACACATTACATGGATTTTGTAGATTACTGGATATTAAAAAAAAAATGTTTGTTTAAGAAGTGCTTGACAGAGGCGTGCACGTCTGGACATTACGCAAAGGATGAGCTGTTTTCTACATTTTTCACGTTTAACTCTTTGATGGCGATAGAGCAACGAGTAACTCAGAAGGATGGCTCAAGATAATTTTGGAAAGTAATGTCCTAAGAGACGTCTGATACATCTGACCAATATCTATCTGGTACTGTATAAAGGATGGTTAGAAGTAATTCACAAAAGAATGTCAAAAATAATCCTTGTCATCATAGGAATAAGTTTGTTTAAGAAGTGCTTGACAGAGGCGTGCACGTCTGGACATTCCACAAAGGATGACCTGTTTTCTACATTTTTCACGTTTAACTCTTTGATGGCGATAGAGCAACGAGTAACTCAGAAGGATGGCTCAAGATAATTTTGGAAAGTAATGTCCTAAGAGACGTCTGATACATCTGACCAATATCTATCTGGTACTGTATAAAGGATGGTTAGAAGTAATTCACAAAGGAATGTCAAAAATAATCCTTGTCATCATAGGAATAAGTTTGTTTAAGAAGTGCTTGACAGAGGCGTGCACGTCTGGACATTCCACAAAGGATGACCTGTTTTCTACATTTTTCACGTTTAACTCTTTGATGGCGATAGAGCAACGAGTAACTCAGAAGGATGGTTCAAGATAATTTTGGAAAGTAATGTCCTAAGAGACGTCTGATACATCTGACCAATATCTATCTGGTACTGTATAAAGGATGGTTAGAAGTAATTCACAAAAGAATGTCGAAAATAATCCTTGTCATCATAGGAATAAGTTTGTTTAAGAAGTGCTTGACAGAGGCGTGCACGTCTGGACATTCCACAAAGGATGACCTGTTTTCTACATTTTTCACGTTTAACTCTTTGATGGCGATAGAGCAACGAGTAACTCAGAAGGATGGTTCAAGATAATTTTGGAAAGTAATGTCCTATGAGACGTCTGATACATCTGACCAATATCTATCTGGTACTGTATAAAGGATGGTTAGAAGTAATTCACAAAGGAATGTCAAAAATAATCCTTGTCATCATAGGAATAAGTTTGTTTAAGAAGTGCTTGACAGAGGCGTGCACGTCTGGACATTACGCAAAGGATGAGCTGTTTTCTACATTTTTCACGTTTAACTCTTTGATGGCGATAGAGCAACGAGTAACTCAGAAGGATGGCTCAAGATAATTTTGGAAAGTAATGTCCTAAGAGACGTCTGATACATCTGACCAATATCTATCTGGTACTGTATAAAGGATGATTAGAAGCAAATCACAAAAGAATGTCGAAAATAATCCTTGTCATCATAGGAATAAGTTTGTTTAAGAAGTGCTTGACAGAGGCGTGCACGTCTGGACATTCCACAAAGGATGACCTGTTTTCTACATTTTTCACGTTTAACTCTTTGATGGCGATAGAGCAACGAGTAACTCAGAAGGATGGTTCAAGATAATTTTGGAAAGTAATGTCCTAAGAGACGTCTGATACATCTGACCAATATCTATCTGGTACTGTATAAAGGATAGTTAGAAGTAATTCACAAAAGAATGTCAAAAATAATCCTTGTCATCATAGGAAATAGGAAAGAAAACGAGGGAAAATATTAGCTGTTCCATGTAGAATGGCAAAAAGCTACAAGAACGATAACAAAATTTGTATCATCGTAGAAGAAGAAAGAAGATGATAAAAAGATGGTAGCAAGAGTGGAAGCTTAAAAGCAGGCACACAAGGATACTGTGATAATTGTCGGGGTGTACCTTGTCATACGTTCTGCCGTTTATTTCTCCATAATACTGCGACGAGCGTTGCAGTTTCCATTGGAGGAAAGTCGTCACGCTCTGTGTTCGTTATTTAATCAATGCAGCTGTCTGCTCGCTTCATTTTACCCGAGTCCAATGTGTGCTTCGTGTCACCAGACGTTTCGCCCTTCTGCAAACTGGAACCGCGAATGCGAGCAGCTTATGAACGTTGAAACAACATTGTGCAAGCGTATAGAACGCCGCGTGCTTGCAAGTTGCCAACGAGTTGTTTCCAATTGCAGTGTCTCTCAAATTTCGAATATGCCAAGACTTAGGTGAACTTAGGGGTTTCTTCGGCTGTTGGGCCAAAAACGAGACTAAAGTGACGGATGATCTTGGGAAAAATTTGCTTTTCTCTTTAAATAGCCGAACAATCGCATCGATGTAACAACGTATTAATATTATAACGATTAACGAATTGATAACGTAAATGTTTCAAGCAGTTGTTTACGAATTACGTATAAAGCTCGATAATGTGATATAAACTTTTAATCGGCAGATTCTGATAAAATCCTGTAAAATACATCAGACACCGTCATCGACATAATTACAGTCAATGGAAACATTTATGCAATTTCTCAGAGTGTACGTTTTCTAATTGAACCTGGAAATATTGCGAAATCGAAACGAATAATTTCCAATTTAATTTGACCAACTAATTTCCAATGTGTTTGAAACGCGTTTATTTCGATTCGATCAGCGTGTGCTTTACAGCTTCAGCTATGTTTGATGCGGTTACGTGCTGGAATGTTCAGTGCCAGACAAGTAACTGATGTACAAGCGTTGCAAAGATTGTTGTAAAAAGTCGAAGGGAGATAAATTATTATATAAATATTATGTTCCTTTTCCTAGGAATAATTGCGTGCATACTTTGTTATATTAATATTTAACGTATGACTAAATATTGAGCACATACATTCTTCGTTATATAACATTTGGAATAAGTTAATAATTTTTAGAGTTGTTAATAGCTTCTCCAAGATTTGTACATTTTTTAAATAATATTTAGGGCACATATTATGAGCAGAATATTTGTTCGTTGAAAATCTAATAGAAAATGCTGGCAACTTTTGAGCAACGGCCGTGCGTTGGAGGATAAAAAGAAAAATAATTGCGCGTGCAAGTAATTTTTAATTAAAATTTCATTCAATTTGCCGCCGTTTGAACAAATCTCCTTGAATATTATGTTAGACGTTTGCAATGTTGTTAGCGAACAGATTCGTCGGTGAAAATCGAGTTCGGAATACAGTTGCGAGCGCGCACATTCCCATTCCCGGTGGAAACTAGTCGAAGCTGTAGAATACAACCGCGTGCGATTAGAGGAGGCTGTAATTTACGTTTATGTTTCAATCTCGGCCTCTACACGGTCTCGATAATTGAACGGAATAATTGATACGGTAATGAACATTTCAATTACCCTGGCCAAGCGTGAATTCTCTTACAATTATATGTATATACCAAGTCTGTATGTAGTAAGAAAAATTTGCATACGTAACTCTTAAAGAGCCGATAAAGCGAATGGAACTAAAAAGTAACGGGAATTCGTCTAATAATTAATGATTATAAGGGAAAGACGCGATAAATCGTATTATCCTCTGATCGTATTCTTTTACAGAGAAACAATCTCAGCTTACAATTGTCGAGTAATTTCATACTGCGCCAAAACGATATTTTATCTCGCGTTATGAAGGTTCTGTTTTTATTTCTACTTGGCTGCTGAAAGCTTTCAAACGTTAAATTACTACGACCATAAGCGAAAGAAATTTGAGAAAGTACAAAGTGCTTGAAAGAATTCCTAGAGGCGGGTTATTTCACTGTTTTATCCTGCATGCATAAACATAATGTGATTATAAACATAAAACATAATTATTTTTTTCTACAACTGTCTAATATACGACAAATAAAACTTAATTTTGCTGACTGTACACTGTACGTGTATAGCTGCCAGAAAATATCTCGATTCAGCAGATTTAGCAGCTCGTGTAACGTTAAAATCTTTCTTTTTCAACATAAAATTGCATCAAAGTGAGTAGAGTAATTAATAAAGCATCTCGTGTAGCATAAAATTCATAAAATTTAACAAGAATGGACTTAGCTTGTTCTTCGCGAGCTTAAAAATTCAAAGCTTGAACTCTTGCAATAGGAAAATTATTAATCCAGTGTAAATTATACTCCACTTTTATGCAGAATTTTTAGAAAAAAATTTACATTAAGAGAGAGAGAGAGAAATATCGATGTATTAAAGTATATAATGCAAATTCGACGGTATAGATGGTATCACTGGAAATCTTATCAATTAAACAAATAACATTGTATTACATTTGAATTGCGTTCACATATGTGGAAATAGATTAGGAGCTGTCCGACTGGTAAACAGATAGAAACGAGAATTAGGTCAGTGGGTGAACGTTGTGTGCCAATTAAATGGGTCGAATTAATTAACGGTGCGCGAAATTACCTACCCACACTTGGGTTATAAATTGGAAAACGAAATTGGGAAAGGACCCGGTGAAACGTTCGAATAACCAGCACGAATATATTAAACTGCGAAGTTGAACTCGGTGAACTTCGTGTCTGTAATTATTGACCTTAACTTGATTGAAACTCATCGACCGACAGATTTTTTTAATCACAAATATCGCAGTATTCCCTTATATTCGTATTAAGCAATAAAAGATAAAAGGAAATTGAAAGGAAGAAGATTAAAAGAAAAGGAAAAATGTCGATGGAGAATTTCAATTTGTTGCAACTGAAATTTCTTCTCTGTGCAAATTTCAGAATTATCGTTGCATCATAATGAAAAAAAGTAAAATGTAAATGAAAGCGAAGATTGGGANAATTAATAGAAGATAACTGCAGGTAAAATTGTTGAACAATTTTGGACGATAGAAATGTCTAAATTGTGAAAACAGAAACTAATATTATTACGTAATAAATTATTCATTTTTCATCTGTAAAATACCATAAGAAATTAAATCTCCATCGTTAAATGAAATTGGAAATGAGGACGAAAGGAAGTTCACAGGGTAAGCAGAAAATAAGAAGACGAAAAGAGGGAGAAACAATTGTAATTGACTTAAGAAGAATTAAATTATTAAAACGCTACAACTTTACAAGCATCGATTTGTTTGATCGACAACAACAATTGAGCTATTAAAACTATAACTTTATTATTAAAATTATAACTTTAGAAGATGAATTATAATTGAATCATTAAAACACTATAATTTTAGAAAATATAAATACCTGTTATCAATATGGTAAAAATTGTTCAGCTAAAAAGTTACGATTAATTTAGTGCAGTTATTATACACGAGTATGAATTTTTCATTTTCCTTCGTTCGCCGCTGTGTATTTTTACTCCTGTATGGTGGAAACTTCTTTTTTCTCACTGAAAAAGTTTCATTATAATTATACAACTTTTATTCTATAGTTAAAATGGTATTTCTTGGTTGCTGGTTAAACCATAGATGAAAGTAGGACGAGCCACGCGATAGGGGAGAGGTTGAAAGTTGACGAATTTGCATTAAGCATCGATCGAGAAAAGAATCGGCGATCTGACCTCGAGGTCGCTCAGCGATTTATTTTTCGACCAAGTGGAAGCATCGCGATTGCAAAATTAATCACGCGCATTCGAAAACTCGTTGCGTAGAATATTCGAGAATATTCGTGATTTAGATGATCAAAAGTAAAGGAAAAGCGTAAAAAGAAGGACACTGCGTTTAGAAATTCCACTCGATAAAACGATCAACGATGATCGTAAGGCGAGCTGTGTGATTTTCTGAAAAATGTATTTTTAAAAAATAGAGTAGTATATCTGATAGTATATGTAGACTATATTTTCTTGCAAACGTTTGGAAATTCTTTCGAAATTTTCAGTGCGATGGGAAGTTTGTATTTGTAAAATTCTCTGCTTATTTCATTTTCGTGAAATCTCGATGCTTCTCGCGGAAATCTGCTCAATACGATTAGGATATTTCGTTTGGAACGATTGTCAGCCAAGAATTAAATAGAGAAAATTAAATAATAAAATGAAACTTAATAACAGAACAATAATGAAAATGAACAGGTTCTGCAAACACAGTCTTTCCCATAATTGCGAGGTTTAATTAATTACAATTCTTCTAGAATATAATTACAGATGAACTCTGCATACGTTGAATATTTTGTTTCAAAGAATTCACGTTTGAATCACAGTATGTGAAATTGATATCAAAATTGATCGTGTAAATTGAATGAAAATGAAGAGACACGCGAATAAAAAGATCGTTTTTCCCTTTCATCTGTCAAATATTTTACGATTTTTAAGTATCAGACAGTAGATTAGAAAACAAGATTTATCGTGGAAGCAAATAAAGCGAGATTCAATGAGGCGATCGAACGTATGCTGAAATGTATTTGCGTGTAATTTGCACAAATCGAGAATCGAAACACTGTGAATAGAGATGCCAGTGAATGTCGAATAAATGATGGAAACAATATGAACAAGTTAGTGCTGCAAGCAGATGGAATCACCAGCAGATCTCCATTATCTGCGTTACACGCGTATGCACGTGTGTACACGTGTCACAGGTGATATATGCACGTACAGTTATTCAAGCTAATTACGAGGGCCCATTATCTAGATAATAAACAGATCACTATGGTTTTCATTGGTATTTAATATAAGGTAGGTTCGTTTCAGTAACCCGAACTATCATAAATACATTTAACGTCTCGGTTTTGTCTCTTCTTCTTTTCTGTCGTATCATAGTGGTGGTTCTATAGCAATTAACGAAAAATTCACAAATTTAGATGAAGAAACTGTTAACATATTTGTAGCTCGTAAAAAGTGCAGCTATGGAAGGCAGTTTTCTTATTTTAAATCGACGTAGGAAACTTTGAAACGCAATTTCAAAATTCATTAGTTAATGTGCAAGAAATATCAGACGTATCTTAAACTTATAAGCTGTTGAGTAGAGATCGCAAAGTTTAAGTTAAAGCCAGTTCTATCTAGAATTATCTAGAATTTTCATGGCCAATAATAGCGTTTTACTTAACCTAAAGTCTTTTCAGCAGAGCGACGTGTAAAATTCTATGGCGAAAACCCAGTTTGATAATACATCTTTGCACGATATTTTCGTTATGGAGAATTAAAGATTTGGTGGGAAAAAATATCCCATCGTATTTTACATATCTTGATTGGATATAAAAATTCTCTGCATCCGAAAATAATTCCTCGTAAAATTTCTGAAAAACTCATCGAAGACAAATAATCATGGACTTTTCATTAAGACGTTCTAATTAAGTTTTTCCTAGATCCCTGGAATATTTGTGGTCCTGCAATCAGCATCAACCTAACATACTCTTCTCCTAAAATTTGCATCTCGCCTTGTTGGTCGGGGAAAATCGATTCCGATGACTCGCGAAAATATTTGCACATTTGCCACGGAAAGTTTTTATGAATATATTATGCGCGTTATGCGAAGCTTTGTAAAGTTCTAACATTTTTAACCGATCTGAATACGCGTACCAAAGTCACAAATAATTTATCGCAAACGTACGTTTATCAAAAAGTTGTTGAATAATTAATTGGTGGTACAAATACTTTGGTGATCTTTGCAAAAGTGTATACTTGTACAGTAAATATCTCGTAGCTTCCAGGAATGTTTTTAGACTCCTTCCAATCTTTGCCAACATAATCATAATTAATTAATTCTGCCTCGTTATTACGCAACTTAGTACAGTAATTAATTATTACATTATACTACATATTATTACAATAAGAAATTTCAAAACGTTTCGTATAACACACGCGATAAATCCACAAAAGGTTTCCACAAGGCGTCCAATACTTTCGCGAGCTTATCTAACTAAACTCTGTTCTCAAAAAGCTCCTATACAAGTGAAATATTCTTCTGTACGGTATATTTATAAAATGTTCCTACGGAATGTTCAAATACTTTCGCTGCGAGTGAAACACGAATTTCGGCAGGCGGAAGAAAACATGGCAGGAACGGAGGGGAAAATGAAGGGAAATACGATTAGTTGACTTAAAGAGATACCGTGGAAATTAACGCACGGAGAGCGGAGTTGATCAGGTAAGCTGATTTGCCGCGGAGAAAATTCTTTGTAGCCGGCTGAATATTCAAATAGCGAATTTTAATTAAAATTTGCCCCCGTTCGTCAAATATTTACGATCCCCTGATCAATTTCCGGGAAGGTTCCGCTTCCGCCCCTACGCCCCCAACTCGTTCAACCTCTCGATCCCTCACTTTTTTCCCCATTTCTCTCGATCGTCGCGTTCCGCATCATCTCTATTTATTTTCTTTCGGCTACGTCCGACGAGTTTTATCCGTGGAAAACAAACGGACCGGAAGTAATGTGCCGGAGTCGTCCTTGGAAATAATTCTTCCGGAGAGAAGCGAACGAACGACTCTCTCTTTCTCTCCTGAGCTCGCACGTTTGTTTCTTTTCACGAGAACAGTGCAGCCAGCCAAGTTGTCGCGTCTCTCTCGCCTTTTTTCTTCCTCTCCTTTACGATCGGAGATCGTTCTTCCGGTTTTCTTCGAGAAGAACTCCGCCGATGGATCGTCGAAGGAAGAAGCAATCGAAGAATGAACGCGATAAGGCGAGAACGTTTGCTTCACGAGCTCGTGAAAGACTTGGATGCTCGACACGGATATTTCCTCGACTCGGACCGTGTTAATTTTCTCTGCAACGATGGACCGGATAGCCTGCTTTTCGTTCCACGTCGTTGTACGAGTTTGTTGCAAAGGAAGATATTGTTTGGGTTTGTTGTAATTCGCGTACGCGTTGACGACAGAAGATTCAAGACGAGTAAGTCTCTCCTTGATTCTTAAATCAAAAGCTTCTCGAGTTGAGAAGCTTGTTAATTTCATTAGTTCCGTAAAAGTAGCACATTTACATGATACATAGGAAATTATAAGGAAAATTTCTTCATTTTTTATTCACAGAAACGATGAGGATTAAATATAAAGCTATGTACGTAATATTTATTCGGAACATTGATTAAACAAATTCCACGATACCAAGCAGCTGTAGGTTGTAAGGATATAAAAATGCATAGTTTTGTCAATATGAAACGAAAATCGCGTAAAGTCACGAGACAGAAAGCTACATGTGAAACTGGAGGAAACGTAATTCTTTGTTTCGTCATTTCGAAAATATTTTATTCTTCGTAAACGTCGAATAAATTCTAATAAAATCTGACGTTATTAAAAATTCGATGTCACAGTTTTGATGGATTGATCATTGTTCGATTCTAACTGCGATCGATGACCGTTGAATAATCGTATTAAGTTTACGTCTGCGATTTGTTTCATTGATTGATCGCAATTACAATCGGCAAAGGCCTGTTGCCGGTGCACAATGCGTTATAATTAAACACAAATCACCGCTTGAAACGCTATAAATCAAAAGCCATGTTGAGAGAAGTATTTTTGAGAAAAACGCAGCTTCGTCCCTGTCGAATCGCACGGCACGAACGGAATCGCCAACTGATTTATTAAATTTATTCCGGGGCAAACAACATGTATCCATATATATCCTGCAATTAGCTTGAAAACTTCCATCAATTTCGCAGTTCTTGTTTTCCTAGTTCGTACCGTCTGTGATTTCGTAGAATCGAAGAACTAAATTTGATTAAATGCCATGCGGTGTACCAGTGTCGGACTCTTTATTCTTCGTGAAATTAGCTTTTTCGCCATTATTCTCTTCCATCGAATATCCACGTTGCACAAATGTGGATTTGTTCTTTCACGATCTCATATTAGCTTGTTTCATATAAAGTGTCTCTTTTTCACAAATATCTCTTCTATAACAATGATTTTAGCGACAACCTAATTCTCCAAACGTTGTAGTCTTCGTGCTAGTAGAACAGAAAGGATCATTATTATTATTAAATATATGATAAAACGAAAGAACTTTTACGAAAACTTGACAATCAACGATAATGGAATCTTCATTGGCAACACGAATTTCCGATTTTCCAATACGCGTGTCTGTTTAACAGGCGTCAAAACTATAATCACTGAACGAAACCCACCGGAAAAAGGTGCGAAGCTCGCGATACGAACCTATTTTTAAAGAAACCTGTCCCTTGCCTAACCCTGACCCAGCGAAATTGTTTAAGGAACACAAGAACTGCGTCGAATTTTCGACGATATTTTTAATAATCCGCCGATCCGACCAGCCAATCAGCACCACCAGCCTTGCGATAAAACAACAGGTAAAAAGACGCAGGCCGTCTGACGATCGATAAACCCTATCGCGTGGCGTGGCATGATTGAACGCTTTATGCAGCTGCGATTTCCTGCGCCGAGCCAAGCGGAGCCGATGAATTCGATAAAGCTGGATCGAGCTCGAGCACCGCGACAAAACGTCCCTTAATTGCCGGATTGATTCGTAGGTAGCGGCAGAGACGCGCGATTATCGGAGCGTGAGTCGGCGATAAAGTTGCCCCGGGGAGGACCGTAATATCCGTCTACTGATAGACTTTCTATGTAATTTCACTTGGCTCTCGCTGGTAAGAGTGCTTTTTCACGTCACCTCCGTGAACCTTCTCAGCCAGTTTGGCTGACGACGTCAGATTTCAAAGCTTTTGTTATTCCAATCGTCGCTGCCGCCGCCAAGTTGCACCTTCTTCTTCCTCCAGCCAAGTGAAGATTCTCATGTTGCGAGGACAAATTGCAGCAATTCGCTGAATTTGTTCCTAGCGACATAATTAGATATTTGCAATAAGGAACAGTCGGTAGATTTTTATGAGCTCGGAGTATGTTATCAAGGTCAGGGTACTGCACAATTTCCGTCGGTCTTAGTTTCCACTTCGTTGTCACTTCGCCTTCGAAGTGCTCGAGCCAAGTCAGGATTCTGATCTCTTGTGGACTAACTGCTGGACAGTTTGTAGAGTTTTCCAATAGCAGCTTTGACGAGAGAAGAACAATTAGACACTTGGAAGGAGGAGGAGCTCGTGGATTTTTATGAGCTCGGAATATGTTATCAAGGTCAGGCTACTGCATGATTTCCGTGGGTCTTAGTTCTCGACTTTCGCTAAGTTGTCACTTCCAGAAGCGTCCGAGCCAAGTCAGGATTCTGATCTCGTGTGGACAAACTGCTGGACAATTTGTAGAGTTTTCCAATAGCAGCTTTGATGAAAGAAGAACAATTAGACACTTAGAAGGAGGAGAGGCTTGTGGATTCTTATGAGCTCGGAATATGTAGAGTTTTTTTAATAACAACTTTGATGAGAGAAGAACAATTAGACACTTAGAAGGGGGAGGAGCTCGTGGATTCTTATGAGCTCGGAATATGTTATCAAGGTCAGGCTACTGCATGATTTCTGTGGGTCTTAGTTCTCGACTTTCGCTAAGTTGTCACTTCTAGAAGCGTTCCAGCCAAGACAGGATTCCTATCTCGTGTGGACAAACTGCTGGACAATTTGTAGAGTTTTCCAATAGCAGCTTTGATGAAAGAAGAACAATTAGACACTTAGAAGGAGGAGGAGCTCGTGGATTCTTATGAGCTCGGAATATGTAGAGTTTTTTAATAGCAACTTTGATGAGAGTAGAAGGAGGAGGAGCTCGGAATATGTTCTCAATGTCAGGGTACTACATAATTTCTGTCAGTCTTACTTTCCACTTCGCTGTCACTTCGCCTTCAAAGTGTTCAAGTCAAGCCAGGATTCTGATCTCGTATAGACAAACTGTTGGACAATTTGTAGAGTTTTTTAACAGCAACTTTGATGAGAGTAGAAGGAGGAGGAGCTCATGGATTTTTATGAGCTCGGAATATGTTATCAAGGTCAGGCTACTGCATGATTTCCGTGGGTCTTAGTTCTCGACTTTCGCTAAGTTGTCACTTCCAGAAGCGTTCGAGCCAAGTCAGGATTCTGATCTCGCGTAGACAAACTGCTGGACATTTTGTAGAGTTTTTTAACAGCAACTTTGATGAGAGTAGAACGAGGAGGAGCTCGGAATATGTTCTCAAGGTGAGGGTCTTAGTTTTCCACTTTCGCTAAGTTGTCACTGCGCCTTAGAGGTGCTCGAGCGAAGTCAGGATTCTGATCTCGTGTAGACAATCTGATGGACAATTTGTAGCAACTTTGATGAGAGTAGAACAATTAGACACTTAGAACGAGGAGGAGCTCGTGGATTTTTATGAGCTCGGAATGTTATGAAGTTCAGGGTACTGCATACTTCGATGAGCCTTCATCATGGAATTCTATCTTCGAAGAGTGTGGCTATGAAGAAGCATTCTAAACACTCGTTTGATATTTCATCGTGGTTGTTTCTTCCGTTTAGACCTGGCGATTTTATGAAATATAAAGAAATTGACGTAATTACGAAATTACAACGAACCACTCTTGTGTCCTTGGTGAGTTAACACTTCGCGTTCTTAAATTGCGACACGGCATGCTATTATAACGTGTTACATTTTGTAATATCTATCATTAACCTACATCTCCTATCGCGTTCATCGTTAAAAACAAGAATCCTCCTCGAGAAGGCTAAAACCTAACAGAACTGAGTTTAGTGAAACAGCCCAATAACTATAATAAATATATCTCTCCTTCTTTCGTATATAAGCTCATCTCTTTTGATTCTGTTGGACTAAAATCGACAAACTATGTATCTTAGAAGAGAATATATTAATCCCGTCTAGAGATGATAATGAATTTCATGGGGGATTAACGTGACTGTCGTCGATCGGAAGCTCGCCAGCCGCAGTGATTGAAAATAACAGTGAAATTTCACAGAGGCGAGCACGAGCGATAGCTGGCGGTGCAAAGGTGACGTCAGATGACAAACGTGTGTCAGATGCCACGTGATAGATGAATATCGCGGCTGGCAGCGTAGACCAAACCAGTTAGCAGATAGTGACGAGTTGGCCGGATTTATGGTGGTTTAACCAAACGAGAGAGGCTCCGTGTTGTTAGTTTATCGATGCTACTCCCCGCTATGGTTAACTGTACGCGTATCGAGGATCGTTGAGCGAGCTCTGAACAACAGGGTCGTGCATACATTTCACCTATCCTCTGGCGTTACGAAAATACACACGCAGCCAAAGGTGGATTTGCGGTGATCGCCACGCCGCTTTAAAATCCTCTTGTCCGTTTCTTCAAGAAAATTCCATTTTTGTCGCGTTACGTTCGAATCGTACGAGAAATTTTTCAGATTTTATTTGGCCGTCTTCCGAGCTTCTTGCGAATGAAATATTCACGCAGCACGTTATTTAAGAGCGATAATCCCTGTGAATAAAAAGAAGTCGTTACCGTTTACCCGGAAAACCATGGGAAAGTTGAAATGGAACGAGCGCAAAGATGAAAACACGGTCGAACTTGTCGCACCCTCTGCGTTTAATAAAATAGACGATAATACTAATAATAGTATAACAATCTGATCTAAAGCACAGCTCCCATAAGTCGTGAAAATGGAAAATTTTCTACCGAATGTAAAGCGAATAATTAGAATTTCTTATTTGTTAATTGTCACGGTGAATGGACGAACGCGCGAAGGTGAAACGTACGACGATTGCGTGCTTTGTAGCTTGTCGCGGGCTACCACACGACAGATAGAAAAATGGCACCTATGACACGAGTGGAATTCGAAATTCCGTCATAGAGTGCGACCGACCGAGACGAACACACGTCCGACTGATCGCGTTGCTTTCCGCTGCCATAAATCCCAGACGGACTCGTTCGTCGTTGGGCGAAAATGATTTCAAACTGCCTCGTACGGCGGTCGTGCGTGCAAACTCCGAAACGATACTCTGCGTTTCGGCCAATCGACTCAGCAATATTTCCACGCGCCGTCGTTCCATCGACGAGTACTTCCCTTCTTTCCGTTCGCGACGTTTTCTGTCGCTTGCGCCGTGTGCTTCGCTTATAATTCCTTTGTCGTCCAAAATTATGGGAATACACAGCGTTCCAGCTGAGTCTTGGAAAATTTCTTGTACGAATCGTAGGTCGATCCACTGCAGTAATTCTGCAATAAAATAATTTTTTATCGCAATTAGAACGTGTTCATTCGCCGCAGTATGCTGCTGTCTGATCAAATTCGAGAATTGTAATGAGAAACTTGATGGCAAACTCTGTTCGACAGAGTAGAATTTCAGGTTTTCCATTTGCAGGTCTGAGGCTCTGAATTCCTTGGAAAGTAGAGCGAGAAAAGATTGAGCTCGGCTCGTCAGATGGCCGATGTGTAATTGCGCGAACTATAATCGCTAGTCTAATGTCTTGTCACTGATGGAGATCATTTTCTTATGCAGTGTTCGTGCCATTCTGCGAAACCAGTCGAAACCGTAACGACTGGATATGGCAGAAAATGCATCTACCAATTCAGAAACTACTCTGTCGCTACGTAAATCGATACCTTCCATCGAC
This sequence comes from Bombus difficillimus, assembly GCA_014737525.1. NCBI lineage: Eukaryota > Metazoa > Arthropoda > Insecta > Hymenoptera > Apidae > Bombus > Bombus difficillimus. The sequence goes on along the minus strand of JACXIT010000155.1, from coordinate 151,375 downwards.
AGAGATATCCCTGTTTATTTGTAACGAGATTGTCTGTTTGACACCATCGCACTCGCTTTTCGTCGTTTCTCACGCGAGTGAAAAAGCCACGTGGACGCTTCCGTATATTCCATTAGGTCGTCCGAAAAGTTTCTTTCGTTTGATAAGGAAACAATGGACGAACAACATTTTCCATTTAATATTATTTTATCCATTTACTTCTATCAAGATCAAGATCAATATCAAGATTGGGTCTCATGTTTGTACAAAAATGCGTCGTTGTAAAAGACGTGTCTGTAAAAGAAAGACACTTTTCGGACAACCTAATATCTTTCCCTTCGACGAAATAAATAAACGAAGGAATGAAATATTTCTGTCCTTCAATTTATTATCCTACAATCGATGAAATTATTTGAAATCGATTGGCTTAGAATCGGCGAACCGTGCGTACAGTTCCTTGCTAATTAGCCGTAATTAGAAATCAGCTGTTACGTAACGAACACATCGCCACACCTCGTAGAAAACTAGAAAACGAGAAGCTTCTCAGCTTCAGATGCAACGGTTCAAGGAGAAGCATTACGCTCACGAAAGAGTTAAGGGCTTAATGAACAACCCTTGAAAAATAGCCTCGTTATATTTTCTTAATGGCCGGCGATCGCACCGTGCTAATTGCTCACGCTCAAGTGTCCATTATTGCATCCGCGCGGTGTAATTCAATCGGTACGTTTCCGCCCGAGATATTTTCATCGCGCGAATTTCCTCGAGCTGTTTCATCCTGCAACACGCGATCAATTTCGTTTCAAGGCGACTCATAAGCCGAAGAATGGAACGCAGGTTGCAAGCTTGCGGCCAGCCTATAATTCTGAATACAATGAGAGCGAGATTTCGATCGTAGAACGCGGTTTCTGGCCGGAACGATTCATAGGAATCTTAATTTAATTAAACCCGCTTGATCCGAAGTTCGAGACAAATTTCGCCTTGGCATTATCCTTCCATGGTAATTCACCGCGAACGATAACATCGCTACTTTTTATCCGATCTCGAGTAATTATAAAATTAGCAAAATTAGTTGAGTGGCTGTAGAATCGTAACGTTGACTTGTATTATAACTTTGAATACAATTTATTTAACTTTTATTATTTAACATTAACTTGTCCTATTCGTGTGGTAGGTTTCTATAGATGTGAACAGTTGTTTGAGTATATAGAACGCATTAAAATATAAGGAGAAATTATTTCAAGTACGAGAAATACTTTGACGAATGTAATGCGAGAATGAAAAATTTGAAAAATGTTTTAATTACGTAACGAGTTATAAGGTTCAACAAGCGCTCGCACACAGCAATTTTAATTAAAAGCTCCAGCTTGGCTTCTCGCTTTGTCCAAAAATAATAAGAGATCTTTGTCGCAAGCAGCAAGAAAAATCTGTTAAACGTGTATTTCCCTTTTTACTAATGCCATATATTTTCCTTTATTTTCAGACACTGGTCGCTGGACAAGGTTTGAACGACGATATGTGGCACACGCTGAGGTTCTCCAGGAGGGCAGCTTCCTTGAAATTTCAGATCGACGACGAGCCCGCTGTTAGAGGTAAGTCGACGAATAACTCTTCTCGCAAAATATTAGGTCATCCCATAAGTTCGTGCCGTTTTTCGAGCGGTTATATATGTTAAGATTGTTCACATACCTTTCAGTTTCATGAAAAAATGTAATCCCCCTCTCGTTGTACAACTTCTTCCCATTTTTCTGATAGGGTCGTTATTCCGTCTCGATAAAAGTTCTCTCGTTTTTCTTTAAAATAATTTTCTAAGCGATATTTTCAAATTTTTTACCTACTAAAAAGCGTTGTAATGCTCTGAACAGGTGGTAATCAGACGGGGCAATGTCCGGGGAATATGGGGGATGTGGTAAAATTTCCCAATTAAATTCGGACAATTTTTTTGTAACGCTTTTCGCGACACGCGGTCTAGCGTTGTCGCGATGGAAGATAACGTTGTTCCTATTCGCTAAACCTGGTCGTTCTTCAGCTAGTGCTTCCCTTAATTTTTCTAACCGAGTGCAATATTTGTCCGAATTAATGGTATCACCGCTAGATAAAAGTTCAAAATAGAGTATTCCTTTATAATCCCACCATACGCACGAAAGAACTTTACGCGGATGTAACCCTGGTTTTGCACAGCGTTGAGGTGGCTGATTTCGTTGGGACCAGCTACGTTTCCGTTCAGGGTTTTCGTAAAGTATCCACTTTTCATCATCAGTTACCAGGCGTTTAAGGAACGGCTCGTGTTTATTACGCGCAAGTAACGACATGCACGCCGTCGTTCGTTCAAGACGGTTCCGTTCCGTAAGTTCATGGGGCACCCAAACGTTCAACTTTGACACCATCTCCATTTTTTTTAAACACCTACGAATCGTTGTCTTAGGTATTTTCAGAACATTCGACGTCTCTCGAACCGTCAAACTTCGTGATTTTTCAACAAGATCCGGAATTTTATCTTCGTCCGTCCGAGGAGGACGTTCGGAGCGTTCCTCGTCTTCTAAACAGAAATTCCCAGCTCTAAAACGTTGGAACCACTTCCTACAGGTGCGAGATGAAAACGCATTTTCTCCGTAAACAGCACGTATGTTTTTCGTGGCAATTGTTACGGAACTTCCTTTCCGAAATTCATATAACACGAGATGTCGAAAATGGATACGCGTTTCACTCGTGATTTTTTACTGTTAGAAGTCACTGTGTTCGCTATATTACGATCTTGTACCCACGAAAATCTGCTTTAGCCTGTTTTCGATCAGCTAAGCTCAAGCGCATTGGTCCCTCATCGCCGTATGTTTATAAATCGACACATGAAATGTATACACAAAAGTCGGCACGAACTTACGGGATGACCTAATACAATTTTTCCATTCAACGCCATTTCTCCATTTCATACAAACCATCGTTCGTCTTACGTTTGTCACGACTAACGTACGAACAGGTAAATCGATTCAGTCGCTCGGGATTCACTCAAAACCGATTGCCCTACTTCTTACAAATTGTTACTTTTTAATATCACAGCACGCGATTATTAACTGCCAAGCAATTAATTCATCTCAGTAAGCAAGGAATTCATCTCGTCGCTGGTAGAATCGGTCGAGACGCGATTTAATTACCGGTGGCTGTGGACAGGCAAGAATTTCTTGTATTCAAGTGATAGAAAATGCGATGAGTCGGGCAAAGCGTGATACTTTGCAAGATCCCTGTCTTCGCCTCAGTTCCACAAACTTTTCTGTCTCATCATCTTCTGCGTGATATTTCCGTACGATTGACAAGGACACTGCATTAACGTTCAGTACGTCGATTCGTCAACACGATTTCGAGCAAACGTGCGTATCGTACAGTTGGAATATTATCGCAATTCACCGTAGATAGAAATCTGGACCGCGATAGTTCGGTACAGCGTTCAAACCATCGCATCCACGAACAAAGTGAGATATCCGAATTGAAAAAGGCTCTTATCAAAAAAAAAAAAAAAAAAAAAAACAAGGGATAAAAAGATATAGACAGGTAGAAAATTGAAAGCCTATGCGCCAGACCGAATCATCTTGGAAACTCGACGAATTTCCGACTAAGCCACCTGCATAGACCACAACGAGAGTAACGAGAACGCTGTGAATTGAGATGATCCTTGTTCATCGCGCTATTATACCAATCCCTTTTTGGATTTTCGTGCGAGGTATTTAGTCACACATCGGTGATTTCGTTCGCGCTTTTCAAGGAACAAATACAAAAAGGGGTTGCCGTGTTCAAATTCGAACTCGGTCGTCTGCAACGAGCCAGCTCGAATAGAGAAAATATTTCTATCCGGATCGGTTTTATCGCTTTTTCGTACGCACACGTCTATCACTGCGTTGTAAATCGATATTTTTTGGAAACCGAACTGCACAGGCGATTTTTCAACCGCCAAGAGAGCCACTGGCTTTTTATCCTTCTTATTGTTGCAACTGGAGCAACGATTTTACAGAATGTCAAAGACTAGGTTTCTTTGCTCGGTTGATAACGTTTTAACTGTATTCGTGTCGACCTCGTGGACACGCTAATTTTTTTAGTCGAATTGCCTTAGCGTTTCAACGCTGGAAATAAACTGTGCAATAGCTACGTTCGGGAAGATCGATTGGCAAGTCGTAACTCGATTGATGAATTTTCAAATTACGTTTCGAACCGAATTGGTTTTGTCAATTTTCATTTCTAAAGTACAGACATTTTTCCAATCGGTAGAGACGATGCTCTGTAGCAGCTTAGCATTTGCATAACTCGTCGTCATACGGACGCAACAATATTTGAAAAATATATAGCGCAGATGAGAAATATCGTAAATAATATTTTTCCAAGGTGCGTCAAAAATTAAGGAAAGAAAATCGTAGTGGGAAGGGGAAGGGAGAATCGTATAAACAAGGTGGCACGTTCTACCGCATAGTTTGTCAGTGCTAACAATTACGTTTGAACTGCGATCAACTATTTCGTGTGAGACGCGTAATTTGGCTGGCGAGCGAGATATTTTTGAAAGTTGTTGGAAGCGAGACGCCTTCGGCATACCTGCGAGCTTGTAATCGCGTTAAAAAGTCATGATGATATTTTTGCTTTTGTTGGAACGTCAATGGCGAGTTACATGCAGATAGCTTTTGGCCAGGTTTTTCGTTTTCAACCGAGCGCCATTCATTTTTTATTGGATGCCTCGCGGTGACGTAAGCTTCCGTTGAGAGCAGAAAATTGGATCCCAGGTTTATGTAATATTCATTTCCAACATTTTGCCTCTTTTTTCGCCGGCCACCAATGCTCTTTCCTCTTTTTCTTTCTGCGCCGTTTTTAAACGAGTGGTCGCGTTTTCAGAGGAACATCATATTTCGTTTGGATCCCTCGAAAGCTTGAACCCTGAAGACAAGCTCTTTCGAAAACCATAGATCTCTTCGCCCGGAACGAACTGTGATATCAAAAGTATCGTCGTCACTATCGTCCAAGCAATCGCTCGACGAATATTCTCAATTTTTCCTCTTTCGCTATGGCGTTCGAATTTCAATAGAAACCTTGCAACGATAGAAAAGAAATTGATATATAAACACGAAATTATTTCTATGCAGTAATTTCTAAGCGATACAAGGAAACAATTATCGATAATCGTTAATGACTTTGATCTTTTAACGCGCGTCGTTAGTACATTACAATTAGTACAATTAAAACTTACTTTAACTGGAATTATTTGCCACCTTGTAACTGCGATTTCTACGAGACCAACTTTCATCGATCGCTCGACATTCTCTTCTTCCTTCCAATTGTTACGTTTGTCAGGAATAACATAAAAAGACGCAAATTATATTATTCCAGCTTCTTCGCTTTTAGAACTATCATCAGAGAATTGAACTATCCACAAACAACTATTGTATCGGTGTATAAATCTTTTCTCAATTCGACAGGAACGGTAAAACTTGTAAATAACCGATCGACGAAGAATAATAATTTTCTGTCAATTCTTCTTGTGTCTTGTGACAAGAATTTTCTTCCCTTAATGTGTCGTGCAACGTTTAATTACCTAAATCGTATAATTAACAATGTTAACTATAGACACGTAAAGTGTATAAATATTCCATATACCCCAAAACTAGTAAAAATCGTTTCGTTTTATGTACACCCTGTACATCTCCAACTTGGAATAGCTTAAATGAAACAACCGCAGCAACAGCTTGAAACGTGTCGCGATAAAAGGATTAAAGGCAGCGTACGAAACAACGGTACAAACAACGAAAGTTGTCGCGTCGATTAAGGAAGCAATTTCCCTTTTTACGAACGAACGAACGACAAAGCGTATCGATACTTTTACGATCGTCAAACGCGTCGTAACACCGCGGAGTAACTAGCTCGTAACAGTTAGCACTGCGTTCCAATCTATCGCGCGTTCTTTATCGCCCGAACCTAAATCCGATTGTGTCTCTCATTGGCAACGATAGACACTCGGCTCTGAAACGCACAGCGGCTACAACTCTCCTACGCTGTTACCATTTACCTGCGCTGTGTACAATCGTCGTCGGGAACGCAACGTTTCCAAGGCAATCAACCGTTTTACATCTGGCACAGACACACAATTTACTCTGCCCTGCTACGCTCCTTACCCTACGCTCCGCGTTTCTAACGTCGTGTCGTTTCATTTGCATCGATACGCTTTGTAACGACAGTTGCGAAACTGCAGCCAACGTGCGCGTCCTCGCAACTTGAAACGCAGGTTTTTCCGCTTTCGAACGATTCACGCTCGAGTTCGTTTTAACGTTTGCCCGTTTTGCTTCATATCGTCGGGAAATATTTTGCAGAAACCTCGAATCTCAATGAATTTTCGTCCAGCACGCTTTATACGTACGGTTAATGTCGCAACTTTTTCCCGGATATGGCGCAACTTCTCGTCGACGATTCTTTCGAACGAAAACCTATCGTACGCTGTTAAAACACTGCAGCGGGAAATTTTTGTTACCAGGATACTGTCAGTTCGTAATTCACAGCGAACAGAAACGCCGCTCGGTGGAAAATTAGATCTTTTTACTTTTATTATAGATCCTATCGATTCACACGAAGTTTACTAAAATCCTAGAGTTTAATTGATAATTATCACGTCGTTCACGCTGCGATATCGCTCGACAATTAAGCAGTTCAACGTACCAGATACACTCAGACTCTGTGAAACTACGATTTTCTTCGTAAACCTTCCGCGAAAACTTCTACAAGTCGAAATACAATTTATTTTAACTGGAATTATTTGCCACCTTGTATTTCTAATAGCCAGCCCTCTACGAGATCAACTTTCATCGATAGCTCGATATTGTCTTCTGTCTTCCAAGTGTTACGTTTGTTTGGAAAATCATAAAACGAGGCAAATTATATTTCAGCTTCTTCGTCTTTCGTCGAATTTTCCCTCTAACTTTCGCATCGAGGTACGTCGAGTAAAATAAGTTGCAAGAGGAAGCTTGAAACACCAACGTTCTGCGAAAAGGTAGATTCTGTACGTCGAATTTTCCTTCGTTAGACCTCATTTACTGGGAAATTTCGATAAGTGGGGAAGCTCTGTAGCTCAAAGATTTCGCCTGTTCGCTCGAGGCTGCAGTTACCGGGCTTCGCTTGCGGTATAGTACTTTTACGTTTCACGTAACATTTGAGGTGGATTTTAACGTGCGACGCGATCCCACGTGCAAAATGTTGTCCGGCGAAACAAATTTGCAACGCTGCATCGGCCGGAATATTTCTGAAAGATATTCGCCAGTTTGTGCGTGATAGAATTACCCGCGATATTACTCCGTTTCGCGCAAGTAGGAAGTACGTTTCCTCCGGTGACACGGTGAAATTTGCAAAACTGTTATTGCTCTGTCAGAAACAGAATTTGTTGAAACGAGTCGCGTTTGTCCCCAAAAATTTCTCCAAATATTCTTCCAGCTGTCACGAGCAAAATTTACAAAAAAGAAAAAAAGCACTGTGCCATTTGTCAAAGTATTTTCTACGAACAACACAGAAACTTATCCACTTTCAAATTCTATCTTAACGTAAACCGTTTAATCGACCATTCGCGGAGAGACGCGATCGCGAGAAAGCACGTCAACGGGAGTCGTAAATACCCGTTACGATTTGCTAGAATTTGATCTTAAAATTAAGATAAATAATCTGTGGAAGACACAATGTTTATGTTGAAATAATATTCGGTGATATTTATTAAACAGAACTATAGAACCAAATGTATTTAACATATAAGAGAGTGATTAACAAAGTGTGCAGGTAAAGAATTTATGAATCGTTGACAGTTGGCTAGTTGCTCTCAGACTGACCGTAGGTAGTCACCCATGATCCCTTGAAGATTTTGAACCCCCCTCCCTATACAGCAATGAGTATGACCTGTGTAAGTGTCCTGTTCAAATGCCTGTGTAGGTGTCTGTATAAGAGCGTTTGTGTCTATGTTCGTAATATCGTTGTATTCCAACGCGATTAGATAACCGACGCCACGAACTGATCGATCCCCTTATTTCTGTTAGGATAATAAGGGTGGTTCGATCGAGTTTACGCTGAATTAACGGGTATAAGTTAATGTTTATTCCAACAACTTTGTAAGGAAGATAGTTACGCTGGTGCGTATGTACAAGTAGGACGACGGTAGCGCAGTGGTTAGCGCCTTTGGATACGAACGTTCGGGACCCGGGTTCGAATCCTGACGCCCGTGTCTCATTTTTAATAAAATTAGTAATAATACAACAGTACCCCAGCATCGACATCTACGTTCAACTACAACTGGTGCGTATGTACAAGTTAAGTAAATGATCGATTCAAGGGTAGAGACCCGGTACAGACACGTTGACTATTCTAACGATGAGGAATAAGCGAAGCTTAGCGACGATGCTGTGGCGGAGGAAAGCTAGCGATGGGTGTGTCTAGCGCACAGGACCATCGGATGTGTTGATGACAATTTTGGTTAGGAAAGTGAGGGCAGCAGACATTGCTTGCGATTGGATAATAAGAAGGTTGGTGGACTAGGAAGGGTCCTGGCCGTCCTCGACAGAAAGTTGCTAGTGGGAAGCATCGTGCGTGAGAAAACTTTCTCGCGTCTTCTCGTGGTAAACAATAAACTTTAGAAAACGTTTTAGTAAAATGATCTTTGTCCGGTCTGAAGGACCTTAGCTAGAAAATTCCTGAGATTTGTGGTCGGTCCTTAAGACTATTGAGGGTACGCAATGAGGATGTGTAGACATCTGAATGCCATCTTGCTCGCGGTGAGTGGCCTAGTTTAGGTAGAGAGTCGGCCGACGTAACAAAAATTATGCTACACACGGTAGGAGATGGTAATATTCACTGAGACTGACCATATCTTCGCACTGACTCACTTTGAGGTTCAAACGAACACGTTCAAGATACTTGGATTGATTTTTCTGAAACGAACAAACGCGGTGCTTCAGCGTCATCTTCAAAATGAAAATGCAAACGCCACTCCCTCGATGATCATCATTTAAAAAGAAAAACATGGTTGAACATGGTTAGTTGTATTTTTTAATAAACTCGAAGAGCAATTGGAAACATTCTGTGAACGTATTATTGTCAGAACTCGATTTACTAGCTGAAATCGGAGCTATTTTTCAGGTATATAAATAATATTCCAGTACCAAACAAAGATACAGTCAGATATCTAGCATGATTCTAGAAACGGCATATCGTAGAGAAATCCAAAGAACTGAAAACAAAACTAAACAAATTCTACTGGCTCATTGGCAGACGCTGCAACTTAAACATGCAGAGTAAAATAATGTTATATGAAGCTGTGGCAGCTCACGATAATAAATACCACAACGTGATACCAACTAGCATAGGACGACGGTAGCGCAGTGGTTAGCGCCTTTGGATACGAACGTTCGGGACCCGGATTCGAATCCTGACGCCCGTGTCTCATTTTTAATAAAATTAGTAATAATACAACAGTACCCCAGCATCGACATCTACGTTCAACTACAACTATCACGATCAGGCCGCTACAAAGCCATATTAAAACCTGTCTGGATCTATGAGATCCAACTATGGGGAACAGCGAGTAATTTCAACATAGAAATTCTCCGACGATTCCAATCAAAAACTCTAAGATCCTTGATAGATGCACCTTGCTGTTACCAACGAAACAATACATGGCGACCTTAAGATACCCACAGTCAAAGAAAAACTTTCCAAATTCAGAAACAGATATAATATAAGAGTTACAACCAGTAAAAACCATTAGTTAACCCAATTACTTGACGCGACGGATCAGATCCGCAAACTAAAAAGGCAACACCCCTTAGATTGAAGCATTAAATTCTCAACTAGAACCAAACACACTATAAACTTTTATAATCCAAGTTACAGTACCACGCCAAAATAATTTACTGAAAATTCTGTATAAGAATTGATTGTAAATAATCTACTAAATAAAAAAAAAGAAATTTCAAGTACATTCACGAAAAATTGGAAAGTTCTAGCGTTTAGAATGAACTTGTTTTTCGCAAAGCGACTGAGTCGAGTGTATTTTAAAAGTTCAGAAAGTTAACAAACGATAAGAAGGATGGAAATAAAAATGAAAAACTACCTTTCCACATCGATTTCTACGCCGGAAAGTGCTAGTCCCATGCAAGCGGTGCGCAGTTAGCCCGAAGAGAAATTCATGGAAATCGTTCGCTTCGTCGTTCTCGTTAGACGAGTGTGCTCCCTTAAAAACGAACCGTGGCAACCATACTCGTTTATTGTGTGGAGAAAATAAGAAGAGTGGAAGGACGCCGTGTATCTGTAGACGCATCGGGCCACGAGAATCGCGCGTTCAAAGTTCAAATACATCGAAGAGCAGCGTACGACGGTATATGGAAGGATCGTCGAGTCGCGAAAAGGATCCATTTCGCATCGACGACTTCCTCTGATCCTCGTATCTTGTCTTTATGCTCCAACTGTCTCGAATAGGCGATGGAGAAGCCAATCTCGAAAGTAAAAGGATGAGAGAAAGAGACGAAAAGGGAGAAGTTTGGCCGATGGAAACGCGCGATTTAATAAATTGCCGATCGACGTTCTGCGAAATTGCGGATGCGAGCTACGTCTCGTCGTCTTTATCATAGAAATCTCGGCTTCAGATATTAATTAATAATAATAAAATAATTAAAAAGGCCAGGTCTTATTATTCGCGTTCGACGTATCACGAGCGAATTTCCACGCGATTAATTTTGATTATTCAGAAATAGTGTTATCAACGCTTCACCATGGAAATTCTTTGTTCATTATCGGACGAACGTTATAATCGATCACAGTTGCCTGATTAATTCCCTAATTAATGTTCCCTAATTAATGGGCGTAATCGCGAGCAAATAAAACAAATTATTAATCCTTTGCCTTCTCATCAACGGCGAGATATCGCCGCAAATATTTGAAGCTTTTTCATCGAATAAAATTCAACGAAATGAAATAGGAAGCATAATTCAACGATTTCATAGTTTTCCACTGAACAAACTCTTCCTTCCTATCGGAAACCACTGCACATCGCTACAAACACGCTGCATGTATGCTATTCCTGGTTCAAAATCGGGAAACCATACGAGACGAATAATAAAATTGGATAAGATGTAGTCGGAGTAATCTAGTTCTGCTTTTAACGCGAAAATGCAGCAGCCGAAGAACATGGCCATTGTACGGCGCGTTGTTTCCTCTGCAACACTGGCCCGTGGTACAATATCGTATTTAGATAGGAAATCCCTATTTAGCATAAATATCGAAGCAACAGCCGAGGCGAGCGCAAGCAATTCCAGCAGGAATTCCACGTTGAAGCCCGAGGTGATGGAAGGACAATGCGTTGGCTGTGCAGGAAATACGACGAGGGCGGCGTGCTAAAGGAAACCGGGCAGAGAATAAAAAGTGGAAAGTAAATCTCGCCGAGTGGAATAAGAAAATGAAAGAAAGCAGGGCGGAAGGAATTTTATTAGACCGAGAAAAATGAGACGCGTATATCTTGGCTTGCACTGTCGTTATCTTATTTCATTTTCTATTAATTATTCGTTACTCGAATATACTTAAATATACGAGTTCCTCCTCGAGCGCCTTCCGTTCCTTTTATCTTACTCTGTTTATTACGTTGAACGGCGGTTCTCTCTCGGGTAAAGGAGGCTTTTTAAAATAAAATTAACCATCTATTTCCATGAATTCTCCTGTAGGAGCCTCGCGCCGCTTACGCTTCCATCATAATTTGCGTGAAGATGCTCGAGACGCGACGTAAAACAGTAATGCGTCGTGAGAGAAGCGGTAGATCGGTTGGCTGATTATCGGCGATTCTTCGTCGGTTTGTTGAAATTTGTGCTACGCGGCAGCTGCAAATTAAACGCGTAAAATTGACTACGTAAAATGATCTTGGGATTTTGCGACTTGGGCAAACGTTATACGGGAATCGAGTATTGTTTTGAGTGGACGAAGAAACGAAGAAAAGGAGATGTTGGTGTTAGGGATTAAAATATTGGAAAATTAACAGAGTCGGATTTTAAATCTTCAAATCTCAAATTAGGTGACAATTGTATAGAAACGAGTACGAAATAATTTGCAAGAAAACAACAGCGCGTCGTACAGGAAACGAAATACTATTCAGTTCTCCAATTAATCGAAAGGAACGAGACGTATGAAATGTGGAAATTGCTCGACTATTGCACACGAAGGTTTCTCGTCGATAAACTGCGTGGCAGAAACGGGGAAACAAGCGGCTGCGACGCTTTTCTTAATGAAAATGGTAGGAAGTGCGCAACAAGGGATCCGCCACGGACGTTTCTCTTCCAATAGTCAATTCTATCAGCCGAAAATTCACCTAAATCAGCCCAAAACTTATCTAAATTAGACAAATTTACGCGTCTTTTGTTATAGAAATAAAAAAGTATAGTTAGATAATGATAGTAATTATCGATTCGTCACTGCAATTACGCTTTCGTATATCGTCTACGTTTCTTATAAATATTATAGTTTGAAGTCTTCCGGGATTTCTATGAGAATGAATTTTTAAGATGCAGCCGTTCATATTGTCATTCGATATTTATAAACTGAATATTTATTTAAGCTACAAGCCAACATTTAGGATTAATCTTACGTAATATTGATCCTCGGTGAATATTTCACGAAAATTCCAATTCGAACCTAATGTCCGATTTCATATTTATAATACGAATTTTCCATTTTGAACGCGACAGTCGTCTGTGTAATTTAATTCGTGCTCCATATCTGTTTTCATTCGTCCACTTACTTTCGTTTGTCTATTGAGTTGCCAACTATGTGATTGCGGATTTTGCCATTGCCAACTAATGACACAATGCGCAATCACTTAGTTGCCAATATTTTACTTTTGATACGAAAAAAAGCCATTCTATTTCGTTGAACGATTGAAAGAAATTTTTGATCGATCAAGTGCTTCGATTATCGAGCTTTCTGATGCTTGTGCGTTAATAGGCTCGCGCCACTGCAATTCTAAAACTGCTGTTAATGGAAACAGGTGGATAAAAAATACGCAAAATTTTTCTTAATTTAATTAATCTTCCTACTTGCCAGTGTATCCTTTCAATCAGCAAAATTGTTAAAAATTTATAAAAAGGAAAAAGACACGCGTGGACAAGAGTCTAGCTGCATACGAATCATTGCAATTCCCATGAAAATTGTCCATTCAGTCTGCAAAATTGTTAAAAATTTATAAAAAGGAAAAAGACACGCGTGGACAAGAGCCTTGCTGTATACGAGTCATTGCAATTCCGATGAAAATTGTCCATTCAATCAGCAAAATTGTTGAAAATTTAGAAAAAGGAAAAAGACACGCGTGGACAAGAGTCTAGCTGCATACGAATCATTGCAATTCCAACAAAAATTGTCCATTCAATCTGCAAAATTGTTAAAAATTTATAAAAAGGAAAAAGACACGCGTGAACAAGAGTCTTGCTGCATACGAGTCATTGCAATTCCAACAAGAACTGTCCTTTCAATTTGCAAAATTGTTAACAATTTAGGAAAAGGAAAGGACACGTGTGGACCAGAGTCTCCCTGCGTACGAGTCATTGCAATTCCGATGAAAATTGTCCATTCAGTCTGCAAAATTGTTAGAAATTTAGAAAAAGGAAAAAGACACGCGTGGACAGGAGTCTTGCTGCATACGAGTCATTGCAATTCCGATGAAAATTGTCCATTCAGTCTGCAAATTTGTTAAAAATTTAGAAAAAGGAAAAAGACACGCATGGAGCAGAGTCTTGCTGCATACGAGTCATTGCAATTCCAACAAGAACTGTCCTTTCAATTTGCAAAATTGTTAACAATTTAGGAAAAGGAAAGGACACGTGTGGACCAGAGTTTCCCTGCGTACGAGTCATTGCAATTCCGATGAAAATTGTCCATTCAATCTGCAAAGTTGTGAACAATTTAAAAAAAGGAAAAAGACGTGTTAACAAGAGTCTTGCTGCATACGAGTCATTGCAATTCCGATGAAAATTGTCCATTCAGTCTGCAAAATTGTTAAAAATTTATAAAAAGGGAAAAGACACGCGTGAACAAGAGTCTTGCTGCATACGAGTCATTGCAATTCCAACAAAAATTGTCCATTCAATCTGCAAAATTGTTAAAAATTTAGGAAAAGGAAAAAGACACGTGTGGACAGGAGTCTTGCTGCATACGAGTCATTGCAATTCCCATGAAAATTGTCCATTCAATTTGCAAAATTGTTAACAATTTAGAAAAAGGAAAGGACACGCGTGGGCCAGAGTCTCGCTGCGTACGAGTCATTGCAATTCCCATAAATAATTGCTATATATAACGCTGGATATAAATAATTGCTAGTAATTATTACAACGTTTCATCGTTAAATTCCCTAAGACAGCTGAACAAACATCGACAGGTTGATTTTCGAGAATATTTTTAGACTGGAAAGCTTCTGTTTAGAAAGGAACTCACCACGCTTACTTTGTACCTCGATAGCTGTGGAATCGAACGCTCGAGAAGTTACGCGAAAGAAATTTTTAATTTGCAGTTTCCTCGCCGTGCACAGACGCGTCGATTCCTCTCGCGAAACTTGCTGCCGACGATTTTCGTTAATTATTCAAAGGCCCGGGAAACAGCCAACTGCCGTGGAAAATTTCTCGAAGAAAATCGAAGGAAACCGCCTCCGGCTAACCGATATTTTCGATAATAATTTACGGTTTGACAACTTCGGCTGGTATTAAGCTCGATGCTTGTAAATTATCGACAGGCCAGCGAGAAGATAACTCAACCAGCACTTTTCGTTATCTTAGTATTCTCCGTGCGTTAGACAATCGCACTGAAATTAATTCTCAATGAAATATCTCTGCGCATAATTCTCCAGGTAGAAAGTTGCTTTTCTTTTCAAAAAATTAATTAATTACCGTAAATCGTATCGACGTTTTAAAATATTCCAATTGCGTTGCAAAACCAAAGATAGAAAAGTAAACCATTTAACTGCAGAAGAAACTCTCAACGATTGCGCTCTGATGACTGTGACTATACTGTGATACCACGTTGCCTGCCAACGACAGTTACATTGTCAAAGATGACCATCGCATTGTCGAGATCCAATGATAAGAACTAAGAATTAAAATAATTACGTTCCTATTTCAAGACTGTCCACTGACATTCCTTGAACAACTCATACAACAAAAATTCATAAAAGTCAGCTATTTATTTTCCCGCTACGTTGGATGCTCCCATCAGGTGTATTTCTCAAACTTCTGTACGGAAAAACCAACATAGCGAGATTGCTAACGCAGATTAGTTGACCATTACCATAACAAATCTTCTCTATAAACTTGCAAAAAGCAAGGAAACTTTGCTGAACCTCCCAACTCGATAACTCGTATCGCCAACTCGTATCTTTTTCGCTGTCGCTTTCAATGAAACTGACTACCGTGTGCTCCTCACCTGGCAGCACGACGAGCGTGTAAATCAACTACGAGGAACGAAGAGACAAAATCGAGTCTCCCGTAGGAGTTGTAAGAACGGCTGCTGATGCGTCTTTCTCGCGAACTCCAGCTGCAACTGGAACTGGAAAGTTTGGAAAAAGCATGGCGTTCAGGTCGTAGCTCAGCTGGTGGAATCGGACCAGTGGTAGGTGCACGACGATGGAACACACGGCCGCCTAAATTACAAATTTCCCAAAGCGGTGGCCTCGGATGAAATCGCAAATTCCAAATGCAAGGCCGTTTGCATTCAGCCGGCGATCCTTGGAATCGGGTCGCTCTTATGAATGCTAATTGAAGATTTTCCAGGGCATCTCGCCACGGGGTTTCGGCTGCTTGTCGATGCACCGACGCGACGACTCCCATCAGAAATGTGGCTGCGAGTTTCATGGAAATGTAATCGAACGGAAGAGCAAAGTTTTTATTTCGACTTGCCTTACCAACAAATTATTTATCGATCTTCCGATCCTTTTTTAACCTAACTAGCTGCTACCACCTCTTTCACAACTTCAAAAAGCGTGCACCTGAAACGTGTCTGGAAAAGCGAGCTTCGACGAGTACACGCGGCTGTTACAAGAATTAAATCGTAACGAAACGACTGCTTTACTTTTTAATTTTGTTGCTGCAGTTTATTGTAATTACAAATTAGGTTAAATTACGATAAGAGATCATTAGATGAAGAGATCTGTAGAGATCATTAACCTGTGATTTCTAGTGTTACATCACATTTATTTATTAAACGTTACATCTTCGGCTTAGCGAACCGGTTTTGTCTCAGTTAGCTGATTTCTTGGCAAATTTTTATTTACAGTTTCGATACGAAAACCGATAAAGTTGAGAAATTACAAAGATACTTTTTCTAATTTTTATCTACAATCGCATTCCTACGCCTGTATCCGCTGTGTCATCGTTTCCTGTCTCGTGACGTCATTCGAACGATCGAAATTCGCCTTTGATATCTTGAAAACGAGGTTGCCGATAACATACCTGTCAACGTTTGTCGTAATTCTCTTGATAAGATTAAGATATGCGAGCAATTCCGTATGACACGCGCTGTATCCAGATAACCGAAGCACGAGCGAGTCGTAGCGCGAGTTTGAAGTAAGAAACGATAAGGTTTTATGAATGGAATTAAGAAACTCTTAGCTGGCAATAGTTTCATTGCTATTGGCTGTAATGATAGGTGATAAAAGTATGACTTTCGCTCGCTTAAAATAATTTTTAAATCGCTTCAAGTGCCACGTCAATAATTCTGAGAAATCGGAACAGAGGAAAAGCCGAAGGATATGGAAGGAAATTTGCAAGTTGAGAAAGAGAAAAGAAAAATGGTGGTAGAAAAGCAACGATTGATTTTTGTTCTCTTGAAGAAATCTTATCCTTTGACTGCCGCAGTGTACATCCTCTGATCGAAGAATTGATCAATTTTCTTCTATAATCCGATGTTTCATGAATTTCTTATTAAAAGAGAGGAAGATTGTTTTCGTATTTTCGTTGCATATGTCGTACTCTTATGTTTGACGTTTTACTTCTTTCCAAATGCAACGTCTATTTTGTTGAATTGCTATTGAAACATACGCGTAACGTGCAGAAACGTACGAAGTTTGTCAGAATTGCGAAATTACTGGTACAATTTAGATCGAGCCGATACCATTAACAAAATTGTAGGTAGAAATCTCAAGTTACCTGTATTAGCAACAAATTTGCATACAGTGAACGAAATGAAGAAATTTCGAACAACTCGCAGGTTATAATATTTAACAGAAAATTATGACATTATAAAAAGAAGAGAAGTCTATATATATTATTTATTTATTTTATTTTCCATCAACTATACATCGTACATGATTGTGAATGTATGTTCGTAAATTTTATTTCCAATTTATGAGGGCATTACGACCGGTGCAATTAATATAAATTAACGTAACACTATGTACAATCTTTTCTCTTTCTCTACAACTTATAGCTGCGTTTTATGAATTTATAGAAAATTGCAGAGAGTGCGCTTGATATGGGAAAACATACGAAATATCCAAAGCACAGCGCTGCCAATAACAATAAATAATAAAATTGCAAATAAAATCATTTTCTACCAAGCTCATTACGACCAGTGCAATTAATACAAATTAACGTAACACTATGTACAATCTTTTCTCTTTCTCTACAACTTGTAGCTGCGTGTTATGAATTTATAGAAAATTTCAAAGTAGAAAATTGCAGAGAGTGCGCTTGATATGGGAAAAGCATACGAAATATCCAAAGCACAACGCTGCCAATAACAATAAATAATAAAATTGCAAATAAAATCATTTTCTACCAAGCTCATTACGACCAGTGCAATTAATACAAATTAACGTAACACTATGTACAATCTTTTCTCTTTCTCTACAACTTGTAGCTGCGTGTTATGAATTTATAGAAAATTTCAAAGTAGAAAATTGCAGAGTGCGCTTGATATGGGAAAACATACGAAATAGCCAAAGCACAACGCTGCCAATAACAATAAATAATAAAATTGCAAATAAAATAATTTTCTACCAAGCTCATTACGACCAGTGCAATTAATATAAATTAACGTAACACTATGTACAATCTTTTCTCTTTCTCTACAACTTGTAGCTGCGTGTTATGAATTTATAGAAAATTTCAAAGTAGAAAATTGCAGAGAGTGCGCTTGATATGGGAAAAGCATACGAAATATCCAAAGCACAGCGCTGCCAATAACAATAAATAATAAAATTCCAGGTAAAACAATTTTCTACCAAGCTTTCACGTTTCCAATGACACCTTCAACACCGTGAATTCCCATAAAAATCCGCGTCCATTTACCAATATAGTTATTTGCTGATAAATTATCGTGATACAGCTTCGGACTGGATTCTCGAGTTTCATGGAACACGAAATGATTGGAAATTTTTACAGCGCGCCATTAGACGCCGCGCACGTGAAACCATAAGAAAGAAGAAGTTTGACGTTCCAGTTGATCGATAAGCTGGAAACAATTCCGTCCTACATAGGCCAACGAAATTACACACAGACGTCGGCTGTAAAAACACTGGAAATATCCTGCGCAACGATCGAATCGCCTAGTTAAAAACTTGGCCTGCTCGGCCAAGTGTCCCGCCCTTTTCCGCAACACCTCCAGCCGAATCGCAAATCGCCGGCATGCAAATGCTCTCTTTATGGCTCTGGCTGTTCGTTGCGATCGACTGGAGAAAGGCCGGCGGCTGGAAACGCGTCCGTGCGTTGCAAGAGGCTCGGAGGATCGATCGACTCCGGAGAATTCCTGGCGTCGTCCTACGAAACTTGTTCGCCATTTTTATTTCGCTCCTGCCATTTGTCGTTCTCTCGCGTCGCCTCGCCTTCTGCCTGCCAAGCGTCCTTTTTCATAAATAATCGTCAGCGGACTCCGCGCCAGGAAGCACACCGTCCTGCCTCCTGCAGGAATTCCACGCCTGCGGAATTCCCATTCTCGCGCTTCGAGAACCATCCAGGTGCGTTTCGAATCCGACGGATGAAATTTATCAACTGCCTCCTCTCGTATCTTATACCGCCATTGTCTTTCCTTGTCGTTTCCTTCGTGACTCGAGGATTCCTATCGCCTGCCGCTTCAATTTACCTCGTCCTTTTCGTTTTTCTTCCCAGCCTGTACCTAGCGAGCTATCTGAGTTTAGTTGATTAACTATAACTCGCGTGATGTAAATTACGTTTGAAGGTAAACGACAATTCACACCATGTCACGAGTGATCGTTTATGGTCGGACAACCCAATACAACGCGGACTAAAAATAACGCGAGAAGTTGTCGGAAACGTCTCTGATACAAAGATGCATCTTTGCAGAGTGTATCGTGCAACGCATATTATTTTGTCGTATTAAGAGAAGACTACGTATTTATTTAGCTATAGTTTTCTGCGCTGTTGACAGTGGGAAACATTCGGAACACATCGGGACAAAGATAGTTGTAGAGTGGAGGCTGGAGGGAAGGTTGAGGAACCTCGAAGGAAGCGCGAAAATCTTTCAGTTACAGACTTGTTGTATTTTCGGCCAGTCGCGGTGAGACGCGTCAACGGGAGTCGTAAATTCCCCTTACGATTATATCAATCGACGCCACGAATCGATCCCCGTATTTCTTGTGAGATAATAGGGGTAGTTCTAATGGGATAAAACCGTAGTCTACAGTCTTATTAATATATGTATTTTATAACAACTGATACACACACAAGTTAAGTCGGTTAGTTGAATAGATATGACGATGGTTACAAGAACAGTTGAGTTGACTACCCGAGGGTTGTAAGAACAGTTGAGTTGACTTTTTTTTTTTATATGTGGGGAAATCCTCAGGACACTCAGTGTTGCCTCACCACAACAACTGAGTAGTGTCGGATTCTTACCGACTAAAACCCCATGGTTGACCTCTCGACGTTATGAGGTGCCCCCCGGGGTCTCTTTCGAATTACTACCAGGGTGCAGCCTCGTCGTCGTTCTTCCTTCTTGGTTGAAGGAAGGCATCCCAAAACGCTTGACCTCCTAGTCTGCCAGAGCCACCAACGCCCCAGTGTCCTCCTATTATGTTCATGGGGGCGCCGCAGCCCCAGCGCGTCCTCTTCGTCAACACCCACACGGAGCGGTCACCCATCTTTGACCGCCCCGCGCCCAGTGCTGCTTAACTTTCCTGATCTCACGGGAACGAGTGTATCCAGCACGGCCAACGGGCATTGACTATTTTATAAGAACTGATACACACACACTAGTTAAGTCGGTTAGTTGAATAGATATGACAATGTCAACGCCTATTGGCCGTGCTGGATACACTCGTTCCCGTGAGATCACGAAAGTTAAGCAGCACGGGCACAGTGACGAGGAAAGATGGGTGACCGCTCCGTGCGGCGTTGACGAAGAAGGATGCGCTTGGACTGCCTGCGCTCTGCTGCGATGGAGAGGTGGACGCTGGCGGGCCGGGCACATTGGGACGTCTCCCTACGCCCCATCTTACAGGGAGAAAGACGACGAGGCTGCACCTGGTAGTAATTCGAAAGAGACCCCGGGGCACCTCGTAACGTCGGGAGGTCAACCGTGGGGTTTTAGTCGGTAAGAGTCCGACACTACTCAGTTGTTGTGGTGAGGCAACACTGCGTGTCTATGACGATTTTCCCACGTAAAAAAAAAAAAAAAGAAAAAAAGATGACGGTGGTTACAAGAACAGTTGAGTTGACTACCCGAGGGTTGTAAGAACAGTTGAGTTGACTGTCGCGTGAGTTTAGGAGCGAACGTAACCCGGGAGGTGTTTTGACTGACAGTTGACTGTTGTAGGATTTTTAGGAGCGAATCTGGCTCGGGAGATGTTGTACAGACAGTTGACTACCCGAGGGATGTTAGAACAGACAGTGAAGACACGTCTCGTGTTCCTACGGAGGAAAGTTCGGCGTGGGTGTGCCCTTTTGAACTAAGAATGCGGATTCGTTGTTCACACTTTTCGGCAGGAAAGCGAGGGTAACGATCCGCGATGCCCATTGGCTATCGCCAACGTTGATGAGGAAAATACGAGGAGAAAGTTTTCCTGCCAACGTGGCTCATGGGTGTCTTTGTTCTTGGGAACATCTGCTTTTCCATTAGACAAACCGTCGCTTTCTCCGTAATTTGTACGAGCGTGGAATAAACCTAAGGACTGTTCCAAGGACCAGCCATAAACCTAAAATACTTGTATGAATCGAGAGGAAGTTAAAAAGAGTCGGTTTATGGTGGTTCCTTAGGTTTATTGGAGATCGGTGTGAGGGTATGTGGACCTTGGCGGTCAGACCATAAGAGACGTCGCGCGGACCATCTCACGACGTAACACTTGTTACAATTTTGATTTATCGAAATTTCCCAGGGAAAGAGAAGCACCTGAAAAGAAACTTTCTGTTGTAAGCGAAATATGATTTTCTCACAGTCGAATTTCGAACGCACTGTATACGAAGCTTGAATATCGCTAATGACGAATATCGCTTGTAGATATTTCAAATAGAAAACAATTGGCGGCTCTACGACGATGCGGAATTTTATCTGAACACCATGTATATTGTACAATATATCGCTGCCTTGGTGTTGCTAGTGTTGCTAAGCTGTTGGCGTTGAAATCAACATCGTTGTAAAATCGTTTAGCTGCAGCCCTCATTCTAACAGGATTCTACTTTTATTTCGTTCATTTTACAGGCTTCTTGTTGCGTGTTATTATATTTTTACCGGCATCGTAAAAATAATCTGCCCACTCGGTTGGAGGAGCGTACGAAGGCATAAGGCAGGGCAGGTGAAACGTAATAAAACGACGACTATCTCTCGCGGATTAAAGTCTAATCAAATTAAAAGTCTGCATCGATTTGTCGCCTTTCCTCGTGACAAACGATAAGAAATAAATGCTCGGTCGTACAGAGATTGTAACATCGTTGATTCGATGTACGAAAGTGAGCCAAGAGCTATAAATATGAAACACGAATACGTCATGTTTCTGCATCATAAATGATTCACCTGTATTTGATTGACGTAAGAATGGTAAATATTATATCACGTTTTATGAAGCTCGATAAGGAAGCAGCACGAAGAGGAAGTTGCCCTGTCTTTTTTTTTTATTTGTTTGAATAAATGATATCTCTTTGGACACAGTTGTCACGCTCGAAGTTTGATAAATTCTTGTTTCGGAGTTTGCCATTTCAACTGCGATCGATAAGGCGACTCAGATCGAATAAAGCGATTTATAATTCACACGAGATACGTAAATAAGTGAAACGATTTTCGCGATTCGAAGGAAGCAGAATGTTTCGGTTATAGTCGTACGATGAAATTTTATATTTGGACGAGTAAATAAATAATCGAATCAAATAATGGAAACTGAAAAGAGAGAAAATCGTATTTAATTTTGTTTTACTTTAGACCATTGGAAATGTATCTTTTTTAACATTCGCTATGCTCCAAGCATTTACATTTTCATCGAGTCTGTCTGATATCTGTTCGTTCGCCTGATTCCTCGGGCTATCGGAACGCAAAGTCGTGTACAAACGTTTAAAATTGTATCAACGAAGACTGATTTCGAATATAAAATTAATGCGAAAGGTTTCTGCATCAATTCCACGTGAAAATTATTGTTATTTATATTACGATGAAAAGCTGAAATGCTAGTTTCCTGTTCGTCTCGATTATTGAGGAAAATGGAACGAAAACGGGTCATCGGAAATTGCGGTGAATTTTGATACGTCGCGTGGCAATTTCGTATCGCGTTTTACAATTATCGTCGCTGTAAACGTTTGCAAGCAAGAAAAATTGTTTTATTTCGACGATTGAAAATATCGTTTTTCCTCGATATCATTGGAAAATAGGTTGATTTTATTTAACGATCTCGATGTCAGATTATCTATGTATTACTTAATTTAAATGTTTTTAAATCTCTTGAATCCAATATTCTGTATGTATATATACATAATGCATACGTTTTTTAATGTTTATACACCATGATCCGTTAAAGTTGCATTGAACATTTTAATAGCGTGACGTATTTTATTTAATAAAATTTATAAACCAATTATCCTGTACGACGTAAAATTATAAAATTGCATATATATGTAAATACGTATAAAAATGGTTTGCTTAAGAAAAATCAAAAGTCTACAACTTCGTAAATCATCGCGCGATATCTTTCAAAACGAGATGAAAAATTTCTAGTTAAAACATTGAAAAGCTGGCTATGTCGAGTCAATTTAGCAATTTGACAGAATAATGTCGTATGAAATTCGTAACATCTATCCGAAGAGATTCGAGCAACAAATTCACTAGCGCGCATGTAGAAAATTTCCGTGCTTTAAAGTCGCACACAATTTTAATGAGTTGAAAGTTTAAATTGACCACCTGTTATAACTTCGCTTGTTTCTGCCCGTAGAACGCACGCGTAATTTCTAATTGTCTATCGAAATAAAAAAAAAGTTCATCAATTAAATTTTCATGCAGCTTCGACCTATCGAAACTAAAAGTTGCTATGTAGTGGATAACAATGAAATTCCATTGAGCAGAATAAAAATGAAATACATCGAGCGGGAAGCAAAGATGCCAGAGAAGATGAACAAATTTCCCGAACTTCTCTTTGCGTTACGATAAAGCAAATATAAATAAAAATAAAAAAATAAAACACATTCAGGAATAATCAAGTCATTAAATATATCTCGACATAAAAAGTAATCTACGACAATTAGATCTCTTTGAAAACCTTGAAAAATGTGCGCCTAAAACGTCTGACAAAAATTAGTATACTCGTCATAGCAGAAGATATTGCTATCTCTTCGCCACAAGTCTACTCATCGCAAACAGCTAACTGAATAAAAAGAAGTTTCTCAAGTAATCCACGACAATTAGACCTCTTTGAAATCCTTGAAAAATGTGCAACTAAAATGTAGAACAAAAATTAGTATACTCGTCATAACAGAAGATATTGCTATCTCCTCGCCATAAATCTACTCATCGCAGACAATTAACTGAATAAAAAGAAGTTTCTCAAGTAATCCACGGCAATTAGACCTCTTTGAAAACCTTGAAAAATGTGCACCTAAAATGTATAACAAACATTAGTATACTCGTCATAGCAGAAGATATTGCTGTCTCTTCACCACAAGTCTACTCATCGCAGACAATTAACTGAATAAAAAGAAGTTTCTCAAGTAATCCACGGCAATTAGACCTCTTTGAAAACCTTGAAAAATGTGCACCTAAAATGTATAACAAAAATCAGTATACTCGTCATAGCAGAAGATATTGCTATCTCTTCGCCACAAGTCTACTCATCGCAAACAGCTAACTGAATAAAAAGAAGTTTCTCAAGTAATTTACGACAATTAGACCTCTTTGAAATCCTTGAAAAATGTGCACCTAAAATGTATAACAAAAATTAGTATACTTGTCATAACAGAAGATATTGCTATCTCTTCGCCACAAATCTACTCATCGCAAACAGCTAACTGAATAAAAAGAAGTTTCTCAAGTAATTCACGACAATTAGACCTCTTTGAAATCCTTGAAAAATGTGCACCTAAAATGTATAACAAAAATCAGTATACTTGTCATAACAGAAGATATTGCTATCTCTTCGCCACAAGTCTACTCATCGCAAACAGCTAACTGAATAAAAAGAAGTTTCTCAAGTAATTTACGACAATTAGACCTCTTTGAAATCCTTGAAAAATGTGCACCTAAAATGTATAACAAAAATTAGTATACTTGTCATAACAGAAGATATTGCTATCTCTTCGCCACAAGTCTACTCATCGCAAACAGCTAACTGAATAAAAAGAAGTTTCTCAAGTAATTCACGACAATTAGACCCCTTTGAAATCCTTGAAAAATGTGCACCTAAAATGTATAACAAAAATTAGTATACTTGTCATAACAGAAGATATTGCTATCTCTTCGCCACAAATCTACTCATCGCAAACAGCTAACTGAATAAAAACAAGTTCCTCTGTGACGAATGAAAATCTTTTCACGCTACAATATATATAAACCAAGCCAATCAGTGTACAATAAGTAAATAAATAAGCAAATATATATCCAAAGAGTCCGGAACGGTGTCGGATAATATTCGAATCGATTGGAAACACGGTGCTGCTTGTCCCTATATTTATCGGGCAGGGTAGTCAGGATAGGCCGGAAAATCCAATCGGCCTGTCCGAACCGTGCATAAAGTTTCAATGCCGCCGCGTCCAATCTCTTGTAAAGCTGGCCGTAATATATGCGCTTTGCAGCGTATCTAGGACGCCAGTGTATCGCTGTCTATAACCGATAACCGACACCCAGTATATGTCTCTATCTCTCTCTCTCTCTCTCTCGCTCTTTCTACATGTATTTGTGCGACTGTACGTATATATACGTATATACGTACTATGTATACCACGTTCAATTGTGTTTAGCGCGTTCCACTCTCTATCCATCGAGAACGATCATCTGCACTGTGTGAACTTCATGGTAATAGAGAAGTGTACGACTGACTCGTTAGGCGAATATTAATCGTTTCTCCGAGCGTTCATCCTTTCCTTCGCGACCCCGATGTTTGAATATGTTTCTTTTCGTGGAAATGACGAGACGAATTTGAATGGTAGATGAGTTACAGTAAATGCATGTAAATGCTGTGGTATTCGTAAAAGTATTGGGACACTCGATGGTCTCCTGTGAAATATGACGATCGACCGGGTTAAGGAATCGATCGATCAATCAGAAGTATTCGTACTGGAAAACGAATACATCATTCATCTGTAAATAAATAATATCTATAGTATGTTTATTAAAACACATAAATATCACATACAGATAGGAAAAATAGTTTACTTCAATGACACAAGGTTCTCCAATACAACATCAAGATCAGCTGTAATCACTAATGTTTTGCATTCAAAATCAAATGTGTCAATTATTTTTTTATCACAAACATCGTCCAAAATTAACAGAGCATTGCAATGTTTTGCTCTACTAAAGTAATCTTGCAAGAAGTGGATCAACGAATCCTTTAAAGATTCTGGTTTGTATGAATCTGGTAATATTCCCAGGTTCTTAACAAGGTGATATAGTCTATTAAGTTGAATTAATATATCTTCATCAATTGAACGCTTATGTCCAAATTTGATCCAATATACTTCATTCTGGAAGAAATATAACGAATAGCTTAAATTACAGACAAATATTGTGCTTATAATTTTTTAGTGTATCACAACTTACATAAAATATATTTCTCATAAATTTACTATTCTTTAACGTGCTAGCTGTTAAAGACGATTTACCAAAACGTATTCGTGGAAAATCGTGGAATATTTTGTCTTTAGACGATGAAATTTTGTAAAAGATTGATCGAACTATTTAGAAAAGTCAGAGGAATAGAATCAATGAATAGTAACGTGCTCCTGTTCGTGCAAGTTACTCCATTGACTACGAAACATTGTAATACACTTTTGAGACACGTTATATTATTTATAGACGTAAGAATTTTGCCTATACGGTTTCGCGCTAATTTTCGCTAAATATTTCGTCAATTCCACGTATGTGTAGATATTCGACGCATTAAGAATCTTGTTGCGAAACAATCTTGCAGCAACGATCGAACATTTCACCACTCGATTCTGTAGCAACCCGTAAAGGCGACCTAAAACTAGCTGCCTCCGAGTTAATTTCAATTAGGAGAATCGGAATGGCAAGCGTTCAACATGGTTGTGCAAGTTGGAAACTGGAACAAGTGGAGGTATCAAACGCGCTGTGAAGGGTACAGGCCATAAAGTAGCGTCTAAAACAGAGCCTTTGGCTATTGTCAAGTAGGAGCACGTTTGTTGCAAAGCATCATGGCTCTTCAATAAAGCGAAACACCCAAACCTGCTGGCCCGCACCCCAGATCAGCCTATTAAATGGATGGCGAGTGCCAGCAATATCGAGTTACGTGGCAATACCCTAAATTGCTTGACCGACCAGCATCGCCATAAGCTGCACACGATCTTCACTTAGTCGCTCGTCGCTCGCATCGATCGCACGATAATTACTACGCCGCTGAGTGCATGACATCCTTGGGTTGTTGGCTACGAGAAACTGTAACTGACAAAGATCCTCCGCTCATAGTCTCGGTTTGCCATGGAAATTCACGTGCGTCGAAGTAGCACGCGATAAAATAATTAACGCTGTCTTTTTCTTTCTTTTGCAATTTTTCCTCCCGTCGTACGAGTGTCGTAAATTATGGCTGTCTATACAAATTCATAGTTTCACTTGTCGCAGCTCAACGATACGATGCTAAAGCCATCGAGCCTTTAGAAATATTGGCTTGGCAATTGAGTGATCGAGAACCAACGACGCGGAACTTTTTGCAATTAGCGTGCCTTTCTTTCGGTTCATTAAACTCAACGCGCTTTATCATCCTATCGTCTGCGAATTCTCAGTTGGGCACTTCAATGTCGCGCATGGTCACCTGAGAGACTGTCGCTGTGACCGGTACGCGAGGCTTGGACTTTCCTCTTTTGGGAAACGCTAGTTCGTCGATTATTTGTTCCCTTTCGATCTGGAAAAATTGTCAAGTCAGGAAATTGGAGTGTAAAATGTAAAAATCTCGTCGATCCTATTATTTCCAACGTGACTTAAATTATGTGAATTTAATGTGAATTTTAATAGAACGTATGTCTATAGAGGATCATGATTTTACACCTTAATTAACGAGAAACAGATAATTTGGAAGAAAATTGGAAGCCAATATCGCGATATGCTTTCATTTTTATAAAAAGTAATCTAATTAAGGAGCCAAAATAGGAAAAGGATTAAGAGGATACGGAATGTGTTTAATTAATAATGTTGACAGTTAGATCTGCACCTTTGAGATGGTGGAAACGATATATATATCTCCTGAAACTTTCAGTCGGCGTTAGTAAGTCTTTGAACGCCGCAGATTACTTCATTAACCGAGATACAAATTCTGATTTATCTCGGGGGATAATTTTAGCTTTGAACGGTGCGCATTACATTTACTTTGAGCGGGGAAGTCTGACAGTTTCTTAGATGGTTGAAATGTGTGGACGACAAAAGACGAAAAAGAATAACCAAATAAAGTCGCTCTTCAAAAAAGACGATAATTATGAAAATTTGTGTCTTTAATTTTTCTATTATTATTTCTTGAGAATGTTGCATCTTAATAGCCGAAATAATGGTATAGGAACACTAAACTTACACTTAGAATTTATATTAGAATAGTTATATATTTATTTGATAAAGGATTCCGAAGATGTGCATCGATACACACTTGCATTATTATTTCTTGGGAATGTTGCATCTTAATAGTCGAAATAATGGTATAGGAACACTAAATTTACACTTAGAATTTATATTAGAATAGTTCTATATTTATTTGATAAAGGATTCCAAAGATATGCATCGATACACACTTGCATTATTATTTCTTGGGAATGTTGCATCTTAATAGCCGAAATAATGGTATAGGAACACTAAATTTACACTTAGAACTTATATTAGAATAGTTCTATATTTATTTGATAAAGGATTCCAAAGATATTCATCGATACACACTTGCATTATTATTTTTTGGGAATGTTGCATCTTAATAGTCGAAATAATGGTATAGGAACACTAAATTTACACTTAGAACTTATATTAGAATAGTTATATATTTATTTGATAAAGGATTCCAAAGATATTCATCGATACACACTTGCATTATTATTTCTTGGGAATGTTGCATCTTAATAGTCGAAATAATGGTATAGGAACACTAAATTTACACTTAGAACTTATATTAGAATAGTTATATATTTATTTGATAAAGGATTCCGAAGATGTGCATCGATACACACTTGCATTATTATTTCTTGGGAATGTTGCATCTTAATAGTC